>JASANE010008852.1:0-14923 GCA_030248225.1 Trileptium ribeirensis
GTATCGCGATTTGAAATATCGTGACACATTACATGCTTAGAGAATATTACAATTCATTTTAAAGAAATTGTCGAACTTTAATCATAAATTCTCTATGTCGAAGTCCCAGGTGGCGGCGGGTGCCTCGGGTAAGGGTAAACCTTCGGCCTTCCATGGTGTCAGTCGGACGGTGTCACAGGGGTAGGTGCCACAGAGAGACAAAGTGTCGAAACGTTAAAAAGTTCAGTATTTCCCACAATTTTGTCCATTTTGGAAATTTTCCTCTAGTTTTTTCTAATTGTTCCTGACTTTTTGTCACTTTGTGCTCATTTTCTCTTTTTTAGCAGTTTTGCCAATTTTCGTGAGATTTTTTGCGACGGCAAGGCGTAGAGGGTATCAAGCAACGCCTCCGAAACCCGGGGGTTGACGTGCATGTATGGTACTTAATGTGGGATTATCGGGCTTTTCCGAGGCACGATTCTATAAGAAACGGCAGCCGACATCCCCACTGGGGGCCAATGGGTAAGAGTGGAAGTAAGGGGTGAGTAAGAAATGTACCCAAAATACGATTAAAACTCAACGTTGAAAGGGAAGGAGCCACCAAAGGAATCGACCTGTTTACCAGCGGTCGGCGATACTTTTTTTCGCATTTTAGAAATGCGCGAGTTCAGGGATGGGTAGACGTGTCATTGTAACGGGCAGGGACCCCGAGGTTTAAGTTTTAAATGTTCAAGTGATAAATCTAATTAAATCTATAAAATTGATTGGCCGTGTGAATCCGGTGAAACATGAAATGAATTACTCTTGTCGCTTAGGTTGATTTAAAACTGCACCATTAGAATTAAATACTTTACCCGTGTTGTTAACTCCTATAACTAAATATTGCCAACGCTACTCATATGGCAGCAGAAGTCAATGCCTTATTATATGTTTCCTTTTAAAACTTTTCTGCTGCAGCGTATTCGTATAAACTGGCTACAGCGAAAATCTGGACAAAGCAAAATTTGAATAAATTTAATAAATTTTAAACTTAAGCAGTTGAGAGAGTATGAAGTGAAATTATCCTAGCAGTAGCGTGTACAATGCTACACGGAACCTAAATTTAATAAATTTTAAACTTAAGCAGTTGAGAGAGTATGAAGTGAAATTATCCTAGCAGTAGCGTGTACAATGCTACACGGAACCAAAAACACAAAGCAGCGAGTGTTGCGTATGGGTAGCGAGCGAAATAATACTATTATAAAATACTATTATTATTGTTATTATTATTATTCTTATGACAATAAGAATTACTGACACACTCGGTGTCCCCAGCTGTATATATTATTTATAAATATAGTATATGTGTACAACGACAGCAAGGGTTATGGATGGCAGGCGCGATGGATGGAGCGCGGCTTTCGAAGGTAAATTTTTCAAGGACAAGGGGACAAGGATTTTGCCATGGTCTGATTTTGCACACTCGGTGCCCTACAGCCACCTCCATGTAAAACGTACCCGTAATTAAACTATTTTCAAATATATTTTGCTTCGGCGGAATCGGATAACCGTGGCAAAACTAACCATGCTGTGGTGTGCCCGAAAAGCGGCCCCAGCAAGATAGCTATAAAATAAAAGGAACTTTAGAGTTGAAATGTGTACTCGCTACAACACTGTAAGGTTAACACTATAAATACAAATTGTAGTTGCTAGGTGTGTGACCCAAGAATTTTTACGTAGTTTTAAACATAACTTTGGGAAAATAAGGTTCATGGCCATCCAATAATGGTAAGCAGTTTTAAAGCGTACCATGCCTCGCTGCGAAGAGCTCGAGAGAGCTAGTCCGCAGTCCGCAGCTCCATGATTAACAGTTTATGAATTTTAATATTTTATGTTGCTGTAAAATGCTCGAGTAAGGCATTGTACAGCTCATTTAAGAAAGGGTTCCGCTGTGAAGCGTTCGAGTAACCAATCTACAGGACCATGACGTTAAATTTTATAGAAACTCTTTTCAGAAGTGAGGAAACTTTAAACTATCACTATTATTTCTGTTGCGCTTAAAGTTACATTTGGCTCGGGATTTCAATGAACTGCATTAGTTCTGAAGGAATCAAACTCTGTCTTAGCTCGACTAACCAGCCAGCGTTAAGACAGGAGTTGTTCTTCCAAACGAGAAAACGATAAAAGCTATAAAAACCAAAATAGCTAACGGTATGAACGAGAATGTTATATTCAGCCGTTTCCCTGAGATAATAAATAAACGAAACACCGACGCTTTACTTGTATAAGTCGTAATAATAAATCGTAGAGTTGCACCAGATCGCTAAAACTAAGTATTATTTACAGGTCGTCTAAAAATAAACAAAGGTGAGTAGCTTAAAAGTAAGTGTTCCGGAATGAATTAGGAAAACGCCTTCTATTCGCCACTTAAACAGCATTATCTAAGTTCGGACTAGACAAACGTAGTATTGGGCGGTATGGGATTAGATATTTGATTAAGCGCAGTAATAATAACCGGTGGCCAGTCTATCGCAAATTTCATAAAGCTCTACAAAATAATTGGATTCGGCCCAATTTGGATCAACAACAAGGAGACACGAAGTAGAAAATTTTAATACCGAATGTTAGCTGGAAATTTGGACAGTAAACAACAGCAAATGTTAACAACAAGTAACAAGTTATAAAAACGTAACAATAAACTAGTATTATGTATTAGATGTTGGACTGGCAATAAATGACATAAGCAATACGGAATAACTATATCCGCATATATATTACATAAATGTAACTATTTTTGTACTTTTTATATATTTTTGGAACAATACGATAACAATATTTTAACAGTTTTCATGCATTGGAGGATACATGAACCGGTAGCCGTAACTATACCTGAGAAATTCGCAAAGGTAGTATATCTGAAAAGCCTTAAAGAAGTTTATGTGTAGCATGGGACAAGCGACACAGGATTTCTCCCAAATAGAACGTGGGTGTCGGACCATAACGACCGAGCCCCCAAAGCGGCCTGCGCTTTGGACAACCCCCCCGGCGAGGCTTTCGCGAAGACATAGTTCCGGTAACTATGTCCCACTACAGAGCACGTTTACAATGTCGCAGCCTTCGACGACGAGCAGCCCATGTTGGGACGGCCTGGAACCAACGAGTTGTAAAAAAGTTCCGAAAAGGTAGAAAGACCAAACCCATTCAGAGGTTCCCGTTTAAGACATGGGCTGCCGTTTTTCTGGTCTGCCTTTATCCTATATCAGGTCTTGCTTTGCCTGATAATCCTGCCACCTTGGCAGGGATCCAGAAGAATACTGAAAAGTGCAGGCAACCTACTGCAAAGTCACTGTGGTTCTAAATGTCTATACATGCATGACACCCTGTGTACAAATACGTGCATGAATGCTATGTTGTGTAATCATGAAAACAGCGGATAGAAAATAACACACGTAGCACACAAGTGAAAAGAATTCAGTAATTAATATAGTAAGTACAATATTAAAAATAATAACATTAACAGCAAAAATAAGAAAACACATAAAATTCGGGAAAAGAAATTATAATAATGAAAACACAATACTCGAGAGAGCGAAACAATACATGTACGTAACGCAACGTCGATCAATGGCGAACCCCGGATAGCTAGTATAATAATGCTGAACTCGCTAGCCATATATATTAATTTATCGAAATTATTTATTAATACTAATAATCATAAAATTTTAGGAAAATTTTGTAAACTTTGGGATTGGAAAAGGGTGGATTTTAAGAGTTCTGGGTTGAAATAGATAAGTTTCGAGATAGGAAAAAGAGGTAAACAAAACCCTATTAGGAAATTCCATATTTGAGAGACTGTATAAGGTTTTGAGAGTTGTAACGGTAAACTTTGATATTTCAGATTAGTTCTAAAAATTAAGATATTCCAAATACTAATTGTGGTGGAATAGTAATTAAATAGTAGTAAAATCGGGGCTCCTAGTCCAGGAGGAAAATGTATATTACACCCCGGCAGCAGGGTAAACATTAACCCGATTTGGAGAAGTTGAATAATTTTTTGCAAATTTTGTATTTGGGCGAAAATATGGAATTTTATTGAATTTTGTTAGAATTTTAATTAGTTTTAAGAAGTGATGTATGCAAAGTAGGTATAAAACGAAGTGTTTATACGTGATGTGGGTAGGTATAGCCCTACCGAGAACAAAACGACCACCACCTCCTACGGCAGAATCACTACCCCCTTGGGAGAGTCTTAAAATTATCATAATTTTGGTGGTAAAGTTTTGATCAGTGTAAAATGTTCCCCTTAATAATGAGGAATGTGACCCTTAAGTATTCAGTATCAAAATCAACAGCACTGATACTAGTCACAATTAGAAACTTTTCAACGCGAGAAGTCCTAAACCTGTAAAGTGCGTCGCCAAAGCAACAGCATAAGCTAATGCACTGTCTGTCCCAATGAACTGAATAGCTCATGTATCATCCTAACGGTGAATAATCATACATGTCGGCGGGGGGGTAGGGGGTAATCCCCTGATGTCCGGACCTCCCCCCCACGCGGCCGAATAGGCAGGGGGGTAATCGCCATGGGGCTGGGGAGCGCAGCACCCTCCCCCCCGATTCGGGCTTGGCGGCTCCTCGACGAGTTTCGAAGTAGGACCTTAGTGCAAAACCTTGCGCAAATTGCCCCTGCTTGTTACTAAACGTGCATGCCCGGCCGTACCTATGTATGATAGGTGTTTCTGTGTGTATTTTGGTGTTAATGAGTTTGTTTATGTAGAAGAAAAAACCCATCATTATGCCCTGAATATGAGCTCCAAAAATTAGGTAACGAATTAATGCTTCGAAAAGTGTTTGTATTGTAATAATTTTTCTGCAAAAACTGCACTCAAATGCGAAAAATGTAGCTGCGAGGACCAAAAGAAAAAAGTCCTCACGACTAACCCCCCTCCCTAGGAAAATTTGGCCGGCCAGTGAGGGTTCCCCGTTTGGGATGGCCGCCGCCCCCTCCCCGTGGGGGGCCTCTACCCCCTGGCATGACCGACCGCCGACATGTATGGTGAATAATATATCAAAACCATACTGACGGGATCAGCAATCCCATGTCCATCCATTCTCTAGGGGAGAATGGATGCTATCGCTCTTAGGCAATTATAAACCCTACCTCGAAGCGAGCGCCCAATCAGCCTTTACTTTCTATGGTTCATTGCCGAAGGAAGTTTTGGAACTCTTTGGTTAGGGGTAGTATTGTCTACACATGTATTTTTTCGTTTTGCCGCGCAACTATGCTAGTTTCATATTTTTATCTGTTGCGTAATTCGGTTTCTTCTATTTTTTAACACTAAACAAAAATCTTCCTGGTTTTTCGTAGCGGCTAGTACAATCTGGAAATTAAAAAAATTAAATATTTAGCTTTGCGTCAGCTGATAGTCTCTGTTTTAGTATTATACTATACTAAAATAACATAATAATGGACAATACCTTGCATAGAATCGCCGTTTAAGTGCAGGATTAAGAAATTCGAACAATGATAGGATATTATGTGACAGATTGAGCAACAGGTCGAATTCCACCCGTAACATAGAAAGAGCTACATTAAACATCTAACGATCAGCTCTAAGCAGATTGTTCAGCCATCTTAATTGATTCAGGGTACTTTGTGTAATTTTATCACTGTTGCTCTGAACGTTGCCCGTATACAACCATTGTCGTCTCCTGTACATACCTGTTTGGAAGAGACAACAATCAAAACAACATTGTGCGATTATGTTCACCATTTGACTTTAGGCACCCGTATAAGTGATAACGGTTCGTAGCTGCACGACGCAATCTTGCCCATACGAGCCCAGCTATCATAGCTTCAAGGGTGGACCTAACTTTTCCGAAAGGTTGAAAACTAAATCCAAAACCTTTACTTGGTATGAGTGATGCGACACTTCTTAACTTCGTGATGCGAACCGAAATCTTGAACAGTGTCACTTCCAGTTAAATAATTAAACAATTCAGAGTATTTTGCAATAAACTAGTTAGCTATTTTTGGAACTTGATGTTGTATTTCTTTAATCGAAATCGTTAGCTGTGATATTCCAATCTTTAATAATTTGGTGTGTTAAACATGTTCTGAAGTTTGGACAGCACAGGACACGTAGCTAGTACATAAACTTGAAAACAAAAATGGAAAGCTGTTTGTCGGGGTCCAGTAAGCTACTTGGTGTCGGGGATCCCGTAGGCTACCCAGGAATTCCCGGGCTAAAACCCCAATTTTTATCTTTTTTCACTAATATCTTTATTATACGTGTCCCTCAAATATTCAGCTTATCAAAATTTTAAATTTATTTTCTTTTGCATCTCTAATTGCATATTTTAGTGTTGTTTTTGTTAATAGCTATGTGTAGTCAAGAGTTCTATTTTAATTTAATTTTAGTCTGGTGTTACTGCTCGTAGGATCCGCGGCGGAAATATTGATCCGGCTTGACATACATTTACTTCCTGATTGTTGTTTCAATCCCGAAGCTTACCTAGCTAATGTTCTACTGGTAGTTTTTGTGTGTTTTGGTTTTATTACGTTTGTTATCGAAGTGGGAGTTCTTAAGTCGAGTGCGGAGGTGCAAAGCGTTACTTATTGAATATATATCAGTGATTTTATCACGGTCCTACTGGAACGGCGCTTATACTCGGCCCTTAGCCCAGTGGATTTTCAAGTCAGACGTTTGGAGACGCCTAGACTCTTGTTACATCGTACCTACGTGGCTTATTGCTTAATTACACATGGAGCGCAAAGAAGGCGCGGAATTTGAGACGGGCTCGAGAGAGAAAGCGTGGCGATTTTGAGTTCCAGCTAAAATCTTAGGAATTAGTGAACTTATCGGAAGGTTCCAACTCAGCTCATAGTGTGTGGTACTCGGAGTAGCTGCACAACTTTCTTTATTATCTTATTATGCGAAGGGCCATAAGTTTATAGGAGCGGTATTTAGTAGAGACGTGCTAGGTTTAGTAATACTTTAAAAATTTCGGCCCTTGTGTGTCGAGTGAGTGGCAACCAGGGTGAGAGTGCAGGTGGGACTCGTAAATATTAGTAGTGTAACTGCGTCGTCTGGCAGCCCTCCAGTGTCGCCGGCGTGAGAGCATTCTTGAGTAGACCAGGCGAGTATGGGGACTGGTTCGGACGACCAAAAACTTGAGCATCTTACCTAAATACCAGTATCGTCATCCGTCCGGGGGCATACACTGAGCAAACTTCAAATGCATAGTACATAGTCGACCGCTACTGTACAGTTTTAATAACGTGGTTTGGCAGCCTTCCGGTGTCGGCCTGTGTAATATAACTGGCACTATTAGCGTAAATCTAAGGCTTAGGTTGAGGTAATTACATAATCGCATTGTGCACTCGCCTTCCAGGAGTGTGTTGTGTTAAAACCATAATCTTAGTAAAGTAACAGATAAAACAAACCCTAATCAATATCGCTCAAGTATAACCCTTAAACAATAGTGTTGATAACCTAAGGATAAGGAGTAGCTCAAGTAGTCGGTAGCTTTAACTTAATCTAATCTAATAATAATCTAATCTAATCTAATCTAATCTTAATCTAATCTTAATAGATAGGGATTGTCAAGAGTGCCGAATTCAGTGGCCGAAGTGCATAGTGAAAGTGAAACGTCAGACTGTGCAACTCGAGTGTCAGAACGTGGAATGGTGAGAGTCAGACTGTGCAAGGAAACCGGTGGTGTATAAGCGTTAGCTGAAAACAATCTGGTACTAAAGAAAGTACCACCATTTTGGTAACGAGAGCTCGATTAACTGCATCGAAGAACTAGTGCGAAGCCGGTGGTGTGAGCAAAAATACGGTACGAAAGAGCAGTACCGTGGCTTTTCGAATCGAGCACCGAGGAAAGTACGCATTCAGAGACGGTTATCAAAAATAGTGCCTAAAGCAATCAGCGGTGTTAGAATTCTAATATATATATATATATATACGTATATATTTTATCGTACGTTGTAATAAACCTTATATATCCGTGTCTGTTGCCCAATTATCTGGAATTCGAGCAATAGAGCCGAGCAAAAATCACACCGCATCGCGAAATATAGGGCACTAGTACTGCTCACGAAAAGAAAGACGCGCGTTCCACCGGCATTCTACTGGCCACACCTTGAACCACACAATCTTTCGGTGAATCTTTTAAATACCGATGGCCGACATAAGGAAAAATCCCCATCCAACCTCTACACCCCAGAAAACAACACAAAATAACATGCTGAACACGATGTTGTGTAAAAGTGGGACAGTTTAAAAATAAAAAATAATTGGTCGGTATTTTTCAAAAACCTAAAACGCAACCCCCATTGACCGTAAATAAGGCAGAAGCCAAAATAAAGGTTATTTATATTGTATTAGGAATTAATAGTCCGCATAACCAAGACTTTTTACGCAACTTACCTTTACGCCACTTTAGAGGACGCCACCTAGTGCAACGACTTGCAAAGAACCGACAACGAAAAAGAACGTCGGGAACGAAGAATCATCAGACGAAATAGCATAAGAAACAACGGAAGGCTCGGATATGACAAAAGAAATAGAAGAAATAATGCGAGAATTTGATTCGGATACGCCAGAACCGAAAAGACAAGAAAGAACAAGCCTACAACAAACATACACAGAGACGTTTCTAGAAGAACCAAGTGACGACCGACTATTCGCAATAACAGATGATCGCGAAATATAACCTCGAGAAACGATGCAAAGGCTGCAACAACAAAAAGAAAGGCAGCTACAATTCATCAAGAAGCATGCGATCCTTACCGTGGAACTCGAACGAATATGTCAGTGTAACAATCAACGCCGGCACAACCGGTAACAATTACAATCGGTGATCATGAAATAATCGGTGCAAATCTGAGTATAGCCGAGATCCAACAAGTGCAAGAACAACAGCAACCTAATTCAACAACAATCTGTGCAAATCAAAATCGATTCAACATAAATCGAGATCAGTCCGACGTAAATGACGATTATTTCGGTGTAACCCTAGAACGAACCGGTGTGAAATCAATGCGATCAAACGCAAATCGAAATCAAGCCGACAGGAATTACGAGGTATTAGATGAAATCAATAGCCATCCCGAAGCAATTCACACACGATCCAGCGTAAACCGAGACCGAAGCGATACAAACCATGTTCAATTCGGCACAAATAACGGTCAGCCCGGTGCAAACCAAAATCAACTCGGTGCAGTCCGAACAAGACTCAACACCAACCGAGACCAATTCGATACAAACCGTGACGAAACCGGTGTAAGGAAAGAACTAACCGGTGCAAATCCAAGCCGATTCTATGCAAGCCGAGAACAATTTAACGTAAATTGCGATCAAATCGGTGCAAATAAAGAACAAACCGGTGCAAATTAATTCCGATTCAACGCAAACGGTGATCAAATTGACATAAATTATGGTCAATTCGGTGCAATTTTAAGGCAACCCAACATAAACCCGGAGCAATACAATTCAAATTGCAACGAATTCGGTGCAAACCAATATCGATTGGACATGAATCAAATTCGACAGAACATGAATCAAGATCAAATCGATACGAATTATGAACGACGTGTTGCAAATCGCAATACGGTACAATCCAAGAACGAACCGGTACAAATAAAGAACGAACCGGTGCAAGTCAATCGATGAACACATGAAACCAACTACAAGTTCCAAGCGTAGCAACAAAATTCGGTTCAATCCAAAACGCAAGTGGATGTAACCAAGTGCAAGCCCCATAAGAGACGACAAATTGCGGGGCTTTTCAAACGATGAGCACATGGAACCAAGTACAACCAACAATTGGCACAATACAAAACCGTCGCCCACGTGGTCTCCCACGCCGTCTGCCGCGAACCACCAGCATATGCGTTGGTTGATCGAATCGGTATCAGAGAACGACAACTACTGGCTTTTACGCATTTGTGGTTATTTTAACATGCCATCGATTGACTGGATCAACAACCAGTGGCCAGGAGCTGATGATCCTTTTATGGATGTTGTGTTGGCAGGTCTAGTGCAGCATGTGGAATTATGCACCTGAGGCAGCAACATCTTAGATTTGGTCTTTTCAAATCATCCACACGCTATATCTCATGTTGATACCTTATCACCTCTAAAGATACCAGACCATTTTTGTGTCGAATTCGTTTTGTGTCACTCAAATCCTCAAGTATCTCATACAAGTAACCAAGGCCGGAAATCGCTTGAGTGGGGAAGAGCTCCATGGACTGCGATCAGCCTTTTTCTGCAGTCATGTACATTATTCTGGGAATCCGAAGATCCTATTGTCGTATAGAACCGGTTACAGAACATATTGAAACAGGTAATTCTGAGATTTGTAAGGATAAAATCAGAAACTAGACGTCGGAAGCCAATTTGGGCATACGGGCCCTGCTGGCGTGCAATGCGGCAGAAGCAAAACGCGTTTCGGCGGTACAAGAGGCTCAATTCTGCGCGATCCTGGGCAAATTATCTCTAAAAGTCAGTCTCAGCATCGTTCCATATTGATGACTCTATAAAAAGCTATGAGAGGAAATTGGCTACCAATATGTATCAATAATGATCGTGAATCGTTTTTAAATATGCGCTGAAGCGACAGTCGAGAAAAGCACACAACAGAATCTTATAACTCTGGGATCGACCCAGAGACGTGGAGCAGTGACTTGAAAGAGCTAACATTTGGTGCTGCAACTACATACGCTGGGAGATTGTTCCAGTGCGGTATTACTCTGTCGCAGAAAAAATGCAAACGGATGTTAGACTTCGGTATAGTTTTAGATACCAGTGTGCAAGGGTTGCCTCTGCTTGGTACTACACTAAAGTTGAAATACTTGCAGAAGTCCACTTTCAATTGACCTTTAATCACTTGAAATACGAATATCAGATCATTTCTTAGTCTCCTCGTTTCAAGGGTTTGCAGCTTGAGTTGGCGCAGCCGATTTTCGTAGCTGTGCTCTCGGATGCTTGGGACTAGTTTCGTTGCTTTTCGTTGGACCGCCTCCAGCAGAGCAATATCCTTCTTCAAGTACGGAGACCATATTGGGGTGCAATATTCCAAATGTGGTCGTATTAACGATGAAATAATTGTTCTCAACGATAGCTTTGTGAAGTTTTTTATATGTCGACGTATTAAACCCAGTGTACGATTTGCGCTGGCAGCAATCTTGTGGCAGTGTTCATTCCATTTCAAGTCGTCGCATATAATTATACCAATTATATATCTTTTTTATCCAATTATACCATTATCTTGGTCAGAATAATCTATTGTATGCATAGCAACATGGTTTTTCGGCAAAACGGTCGACAACCACCCAGCTCCTTGAATACTTCAATTTTGCGACGAAGTGCATCGACGCAAATGACTGGCTGGATGTCATATATGTGGACTTCCAGAAGGGATTTGATCGCGTAAACCATGAGGCACTACTGACAAAACTGCAGTTTTATGGTGTCGAAGGCAGGTTACTTGGCTGGTTTCAAAGTTATCTAACACAACGACAGCAATTTGCGACGGTGAATGGCGGTGAATCTACTTGGTGTCAGGTGACGAATGGCGTACCGCAGGGCTCAGTACTAGGTCCAGTTTTATTCCTGGTTTTAATCGATGACATCTATGATTACGTCTCCGGAACCATCTACAAGTTTGCGGATGACATTCCGTTGGCTTGCCGCATCATGAAAAGCTGTCCAGAATGGTGTTTTGATTCCATGCAGCTCGACTGTGACGGCTTGGCACAGTTTTGCCTCGAATGGTGTGTCGAGATAAACGTCGATAAAGCCATGTGATGCGCTGCGGTGATAACAACCCGCGCGCTGCATAATCATTAATGTTTAATTGCCTCGATATTACTGATCTTGAAAAAGACCGGGGAATTTGGGTCAATAGTAATTTAAGTTTCTCGAATCACTACGCAACTGTGTCTGGCCGAGCTAGTCGTGTTATATATTTGCTGAGGCGGACAATTCAGTGCTGGACAAAAGATATATGGCTTTGCCTGTTCAGAAGTCTCCTCAGACCCCACGTTGAATACGCACTTAACGTATGGTGTCCGTATCTTGAACGTGATATACATATGATTGAGCGCGTTCAGAGGCTTGCTACGAAACTACTGCCCACAATGCGCCATTGGGATTATTGAGTGGAGCGAGGTCGCCGAGCGAAGCGAGGTGATCGAGCGAAGCGTTTTTATTTTCTGTCTGGGAACAAAAAAGTCAATGTCCGTTCGTCCGTTAGTCTTTCATGGATCTCAAGGACCACTGAACCTATTTCAAAAAACTTTTTTTTGTTTGAAAGCTTATCATGTGAGGATGTGCACCTGATATTTTAGAAGTTTGACAACTTGCCAATTTTATCATTAATTAAGCTAATTAACTAATTAACACCCTAATTAAGCTCATAACAGCTTAATTATTGGTCATAGAGTAGTTTTAAATGCATATACGTTGAGTTTTCCATGGGGAAATAAGAAAATAGATGCATTGTACATACAGGAATAGTATAGTACGAATGTTATAGGCAAAATTATTTTCAGACTCCGTGTCCTATGATTTCATTGCTGTGCTTCGACTACCATTCATCACCATGCTGTACAAGCCACGTGACTTCCTTTGTCTTGCTTTTCGTTCGAACGGAATAAAACTATTCTTTCATTTACTCATTGTTGTCTAGGTAATAATATATTCCCAAGACATTGAGTATATACGTTCATATTACTAATGCCGTCGCTCCGCTCAAAAAATGTAGTTCCACTACGACTGGTCCAGAGCGGTTGAATTATTTAGGACTACAGACACTGAAAACTCGCCGTATTCGTAGTGACTTGATTTTGATCTACAAAAGGTTTCATGTTAGCGTGGATATTGATGTCTGCAATTTTTTTGCGGAAAGGACCCAGCTTACCCGTGGCCACAACCTGAAACTGCAGACAATAGACACGCCACGCTTAGAGCTTCGCCGAGATTTCTTCTCCCACGAAGTGGTTCGGCTTTGGAATAGTCTTTCCTCGATGTAGTTAATGCACCGTCACTGTCATCGTTCAAGTCAAAGCTTCATTCTTCGAACTGTTTGCCTTTATAACAATTATTGCTTTTCATCATTACAATGCCTCGACCAATCGAGCCTCCCCAACGGAGGACTGATCGGATCGGCCTTGGAACAATCATTCTCACTAACTCAATCAAGACGTCATCGATCAGTACGTATGGGGAAGAAGGTACATATAAGGTATAACACGACGCGTACGGATATTACGGTGCAACGCCTATGGCACCACAGTACAATCAAATCCCAATCGCGGGAAGCAACTCAATGATTACAATCCGGAGCACCTTTGGCAACAGCAACACCTAATGTATAAGTACAAGAACTACAACAGAACGACGACTTGATGACGAAAATGATTGAAGCATTGATCAAGGTGGTAACTAAACAAACGCCGCAAGTTCCGAGCACGACACAACAATCAATCGTTCAAGCGATCATGGTCAAGATGGAGAATGAAGTTCGAAATCTAGAACCGCACAAGGGCTAGTCAAACTTCGAGAAATTTCGAAAAGAACTTGAGAAAGCGTTTGCTTAAGACGGAATAGATGATGAACAAGAGAAGTTGCGAGTCCTGAAGGCGAAAATGCGTAGAAAGGCAGAAGAATACTTGGAAGTACTGATGCTAGAAAACGCTAAAGAACTCAGCAACTACACTGAACTGGATTTCAAGAAGCTCAAGGAAAGATTTGACGTACCGAAGACGTTAATGAACCACATGATCAAGTTATATACAAAGTCTACGGCAAACGGGAACGTCAAAGATTTCGTTGACGGACTACGGGTTTACGCAGCGAGACACTTGACCGTAAAAGGCATACGTACCTGAACCAATCGTCGAAGAGGTTCTCAAGTCCGCGTTGATCACCGAGTTAAACAACGAAACTCGAAATCGGCTATGCGTGACAAAAGAAGAAACCTTCGCAATATTGACAGAGAAATCCGAAGCGGTGGAGAATCTCGATCAACAAATGACACAAGGATTAGAAGTCCTAAGCGAACAACGACCATATATAATATATCGGGATATCCATCCAACCGACCGGGTCAACCGAACGTCAACCAAACGAGATCAAGCATGGGTCAAGGGATAGGGCGACTAAATAGCAAAGACCTCAACGCAATAGCGACCGCAGCGGCGGAACAATCAAAGTAATCATATGCAACCACGACAACTACAACAGTAAATAGTCCAAAACAACTGGTATTGCTGATACCGATGATACCAATGTAACCGTACTACGGACAAGCATGTAATGAAACAACCGATGTCCGTAACGATGCAACCTATGCACGTACCGCAGCAATCGATGCAACCACAAATGAATTGGCAACAACAAAAAATGTCAATAACGGTGGCAAATCAACAGCAACAAAACCGACAAGCGCTGATGAATCAAGCGCCACCAAGGTGTAACAGTTGCGGAAGATTGGGCCATGTGCGATGTGCCTGAAGAACGCGGGACAAAGTAGAAGAGAAACCCGAACGGAAAATGAACAACAGAATTAAAACTGATATCGAATACTGCCAAGTCGACCGAATCAATCAAACGAGACTATGAACAATCGACCATCAAAAGCATAGTAGCAAGGAAAGAGAATACTCAAAAGGAATTCGAGAAAATAGCAGATATATCCGCAGACGATAATGTTCATGAAGTGAACCAAGTGGATCAATCGGAAGAACACAAACCGTGTAGGGATCCAACAGTCCTGTCAAGGTACGACACGAGTGTGTTCCTAGAAGGAAACGAGAAGCTCCGAGGCTCGGTCGACACTGGATCACTAACGATCATCAGTGAATAACAATGTGAAAAAGACATTTCAAGCACCTACCACTGTTTCTGTTAGATCCCCATCGAATCCAAGCAATACGTATGGTTGAACAACA
>JASANE010008853.1:0-104652 GCA_030248225.1 Trileptium ribeirensis
AGATGTTAAAATGTATAAAATCAGATATACGTGTTTACTTTATTGCGGAATTCCTACTGTTGAGTAAGGTTCACTGTTACCTGTGTGCCTATTCCTTAAGTATATGACTGGTGGTGTAAAGTTTTCGCTTTCGCTTGAGCTACTCACTGGTCAAATCGTACAGCACTTAACTGTCACAAGCGTCACTTTTCGCACACGACTCCTAAATCAGGTTTTCGGAACAATTACCTTTCAAGCCTGCTCTGTTCTTCAACAGCGTTTAAGTTCACTCAGTTAGGGCCTCAATATCTATTGAATGACACGCTATACCGATGGTCTTATGCTGAAAAGGATCCAGGGACTAGATCAAGGTGTTTCTTAATCAAAAATGTCCGCGGGGTTACAGCAAAATGTCCCTTTCGTTAGAATTGGTTTCCTTTACTTGGAGGTACGTGCGCTAGAATTGGTTAAGCAACATTACGATTCACGTTTATTGTTTATCATTACGTTACAGTTCAATATGCTTATAACTGATCCAAACACTCGCTTAAAACGACACACATACAACTCGATGTATGCTATAAGGCAACAAGTTAAAACAAAAACATAATGCTATATGATACAAATTTTATAACCCATGTACTGACCATTGTTTCAATAGTTCGTTGGTGACCAATTATCTTTTTCGCAATTCCCTGCTAATTCCGCCAACCCGAACGTACACTGATCGTATGATTCCGCACTGATTGGTCGACACGTTCCAACGGCCTCGATCCGCTGCGAATTTACAGTCACCTGTAGGTTAACAATTGGTTGCCGGATGCTCTCCACTACGATCGTCGGGCGTACAACAAGTCCACCGCGGTGTGCCAACGACGTCAAGGCAGTCAACCTGGCTATGATGACTGTACGTAGTTATGCCGCAAGCAACGCAAACTAGGCTCGATAATAGTCGCACCGTACCAGTTCCTCGACTTCCAATTGCGCACGAGCAGCTACCAACGACGCCGCTTGAACTCTGAATGCTGGATCAATTCTATTGCTACTGATGAAGTAAATCAATGTCCACCACGAGTCAAGAATTGTTCCAACAATAGTTGGGAGGTGACGTAAAACGCTCGATACTAACCGATATGTAGTAAATAGCCAATCGTCAACTCGGGTAATATTGCACAGATAAAGACGGATCTAAAACAGCAATCCTAAGACCAACATTGATAGTTGACACCACCGAAGGAACATGCGGGTCAACACAAACCAGTGTACATCCGATACTTCGTTTCCACCAAGAGTCCGCTTCCCCTGCTATGCCGGAGACGTACACACTCCGGGAACTCAACGCTCTCAGTTTCACCAAAATCTAGGCACTTGCAACCTCTAATTCCGAAATTGCGTCCCGCCATGGGGCGGGTGGGTTCTAACTCCATTACAGAGACCAGTAAAATAACAATGTTGAATTCCAGGATGCACGTCTCGCTACACATTCAGTCAGGTATACAATCAGTAATAAGTTACCTCACCGTACAGTGTGAGGACACAAACCTCGAAATATCTGAAGAATATGCTGATCCTAAACTCACAAATCGTGGTAACTGTGACGGCCACCCGTCGAAACGTAGTGTGCGAGAGGTCCGAGCCCCAATAATTTAAACTCGTGTACCCTCAAATTTTCTGGACGCGCCTCACGGCGTGGCCCCCACTAAAATTTATGTACTAGGACCAGTTCTGGCCCTAAGGGATCCCAGTTGCACCACGGTTTACTCTGTGGTGGTGCCCGGACAACCCCGGCTTCCACGACTCCCCGGTGATCTATGTGATGACCTAAGGGAACCGCTTAGCTTAGCAGGCTGCCGGCGGGTTAACCAGGGTGTTCGGCCTGGCCCCTATACTGGCCCACGTATCTAGTGGTATGATGGTCCCGCGAGGGAGAGTCAACCCTTAAGCCTGCTCACAGGTAATAAGGCTGAATCGCCTTTCCCTCATATTCCACTTAACCCCCTCTGGTCCTAGTGAGATTTCCCGTTGGGGTATCCCTATGCGCTTGGTCACGTTTCTAATCTTAGAGCATGGCACAACGGACCCTGAAGCCTAGACTATGAGCGTGCGCAAATCCTAAAAGTCTTAGTCGGGGTATGTTCCCTAAATTTTGATTACTCATGATAACGCAGAGGGCACTGAGGCGAGGGCCCCAGTCCCTTGAGAGTCAAGATTCTAATTATTAGAGTTGCTACCTAGGCGTCGAGTTATGCAAGGCGATGATTTACTGCGGAAGGATAGCGGCGGGGGCTTTTCTGATACGAGTATAATGCAAAATATTGAGAGGATCGCTGGTTCGGTCTCTGGGACGGAAACGTGCGGGAGAACTTAATCAGGCGGGCGTGGTGATGAAGAGGCATTAGACTAAAACTAGCGTGATCGGACGATTAAACCAAATTCCGAACTGCTTCCAGAAGTGACACACGGTTCAAGCGTTTTACTATTGATCCCTTTTTTGCATTAGGCACACTATATGACATCGCCCAATCGGGGCATACAACACTCAATTATAATATTCATAATATAACGTGGGATTATCGGGTGCCCTACAAGACACTTCGAGCCATCCTTGAACATGACACCCTAAAATTTTAATCGAACTAGGCCAGACGAAATGCTTCAGAAACCGATGAATTCCCTAACAATTTTCCGATAACAGTCTTCTGTCCACTTAACGTTTAGTTACCTATTATCCCTCAATGGTTTAGCGCATTACGCGGTTCGGACTTCAAGAAAAACGAGACCAGGGGTCCAAAATTTTACACACTTTCAACAGCGACTGGAGTGGATCACGAACGGCCTAGCTAATCCGAGAGTCGCTCCCAGAGGGCTCCGGGAGAGGGTGCCAACGTGGCTTCTCTCCGTAGTTGCACGGTTAGAAAAAACCACGTCCCACCAAAATTTTGATGCAATTTAACGCACCGCCAACTCCACTCCCTGTCTCGCTCTATGCTCAGCTGATGATCCTCCTAGGAATTTTGATTAGACTCTAGCCCGCGGTCGTTTGCATCGCATACTAGCCAGAATCAGCAAGAACACGGCGAACGAATGGAGATTCGACGCTGTAGCTCAGTTTTTTGTAGACAAGCGGGGACACTCGTGTCGCCCACCGATGCAAACGGCCACGTCCTTAGTAAGACTCCGGTTATTCCCTATAAATTTTGGCTGATCCCTGTTTGGAAACAGCTCTTAACCAGTCCTATAACATTTTCCCTTCTTGTGTAACCAATTTAGTATCGCCTTAACTTAAAAGCTTTGATCACTATCACTTGCCCTAAAGTAAAATTTTGATCACTCCTCGGACCTGTGAAAGAAAGAATGACGTCCGAGGAGCGGAGAACCAGTCGAACTATAAGCGAGCAAGATTTTGAACAATTTTCGTGCGATTTCGTCGGGGCCCGACCTTTACGGGCGCGCGGAGCATCCTTCCGACGCTCCAACGTCCGCAAAGGGCGGCCCTTGTAAGGTCGAAAACATGTGTCCAACCAAGGGAGGCTCTCCACCGTGGAAGCACGGCGGGAAACCTCCCCTAGTATGCCTAAGCTAAGTAGAGAAAAAGAAAAACAAAAGCCTACAGAAAATTTGAAAACGGCGACAACCGCCAAAACTTAAATGCAAAATTGTCGACTTGTCCCGATCGGGGAATCGGGCAGTCTCTTTTATACTCACCTTAAACCCCCCTTCTCTATCCCCGACCTAGGCTCGCAGAAGCGGTGAAACTTGAAAGAAAAGACCGTCTTCTCTAAAATGTCTACAAATATTTTAGGCTGAAAACAAATCGATGTATCATTGCAAACAACAACAATAACTGCTGAGCGCCGCCGAAACATTAAGATGCAGACACCGACATATATGCCAATATACAATACGTTGTTTAACGATGGGCAGTGGCCGAAACGTGCCAAAGAGCACGTAAACAACCTAAACCTCGGGCAGTGGCCGGGGGCGGGATCATATCCATGCCCTGGCTGGTCGCCTGCTTATGAGAACCCCAAATTCTGTGTAGTTCCCCTAGGAGGCCCGTTAGAGGCAGATTAATGCGTGTACGATAGGGAAATTCTGGGTCCCGATTGAGTTATGGGGGTCCCGTGAAGATCCGTTGGGGCGGGTGGCCCCGGTTTTCAGTGAAATGATTAGTATAGGATCCAATTGAGGTATAGGGCTCCAAAAATCGAGGAGTTTTGGTTTGAGACGTAGTGATTTAGGGCCCTAAAGTTTGAGAGTATAAACGCCTGATTAGGGGTTCCTAAGTACTTACGGGTTGGGAGTAAGTTGACCCGAATGAGTAATTTTGAATCCTTATGAAGCCCTCATAATAGTTTGATGTCCCCCTTTTTGTTTAAAATCTGAAAAAACCCCCAAAATTCCGAAATTTCTATACCCCTTGAAAAATGAGACTTTAATCACGTTAAGTCAATTTTTATCGTTTTTTCAGTTGTATTCAAAACGTCCCCTGAGATATATACATGTAACTATCATACATATTTCCTTTCCCTGCGTGTCAGGACAGATCCCCGAGATACGAAATGAAATAAAATCCCCGTTCAAACTTTGGTAAAGGTTCTGTACTTTACCTCGGTCCATCCCGACACACAGGGCATATACAATTTCCATTACGTATATACACTTTGGTTAGGGAAGCGTACCAGAATCGGCCTTGGGGCGCCTAGTTAACAGAATTTGTTAAGTCGGATTGTGAAAAACGTGAAATCTCTCCCCCTTGTCCCCGGCCGATTCGACCACGCATCCGTATAGCACTACTACACCAATAAATTGCACAACTATTTTATTATTTATAAAATCATAATCACCTGGGATCGATCGGATACCCTAACCATGAGACTTTGATCCAGTTTTGGTGCGTAATCACCCCGCGCACCTCGGGCTGGTGGAGCGTGACCGTATCAACACAATACAATAATGACATAGAGTTTATTTTATGACAACGAAACAATAGTGCACGAGTTATAGTCCGGACCACGCTCCACCAGTATCCGATCGCCCTTTTATCCATTGCTTTTTGAGGCCTTTATAGCCTGATTTTGAATGTTTAAGATCCTTCGTAAAAACTCGGGCTGTTACAAAATACTGACTATGTCGTACGAAAAAACACGTATTTCCCTTTTAAAATAATTGCAATTTTAGTCCAGCTTGAAAAAATATATACTTCGTCATTACATTAGCATATCTATATCAGCCATCTACTACTCCATGTTACAAGCACGAGATAATTTACTGATATGCTTGCATTGCAAAAATAACACTTGTACTTACAAGATTAACACAAAACTGAAATGAAACACAATCTTGCAGTTACAGAATATAACTACTAAAAGATACACATAAAAATAGTTAAAATTTCAAACCCCTCTAGCCCGGTTTACCAAGCTATCACCCATCCATACCAAATAGACCCAACGCACTGTATGCTGTGTGAACCAACATTAGTCGTGCAATGAACATACGCAGGTATTCCTAGACAGCTCCATGACTTGCGTATGCTGTTTTCAATCGCATAACCAGGGGTCCCACTGATGAAATCCTGTCTTGGTAAACAATGCAGGATATCCAAATTACAGCCTACAGCGGCATAAGTAATGGCCCCCAAGCTAAGTTCAGCAAAGTTGCAGATTTTGGCGAGTCAATCCTTATTGTTTCCGTTTTTCGATGCGATATCTCTGTCGCGAGATATTGACAGACCCTTTAAAACACATTTTGGCTTGCAGAATGCCACCTCATGAAATGAAGGAGCTTGTAATTTTTTCAAAAATTGTTTTCAATTTATTCTGCATACTCTTTATCGAAGTTTGATGTATACGAGAAATTGAAATTTCTATGAAATGAACGCATCTGTCATGGTGAGTGAATTGACTTTAAAAACCCATTAATACTACCACATTGGCACCTGTTTTATTAACTTCACATCCAAATTTTTAAGACACGAACCAACAGAAAACTTTCGGGTCCGACTAACTACACTCATCAGGCTTATGTGGCATACATGGTTTAGTTGCAACAAACACAAACAAACGCGTGTAAATAGTTCTTCTCCTACAGTGGTTTCAAGCGAATTTTTCAACCTTACGGCAACAAGTATATTTTTTGCCTCACAGGCATCTAGTTAATTCTATAACAGTCATAGTGGTTTCTTTTATTTGGACGTTGTTTGAAAGACAACGTTGCTCCTGTTACTGTGCACGGCCAAAAAGCTGTTACTACGTTAGTGATTCTTTTTAGTGGGTTTTGACCGATAAACTTTATGTATCACTTTAACATGATGGTTTTCTTTATTTTAACACAAGATTTTTTCTATTTAGTGGTTGTTGTCTAAAAGACAGCTGGATCACTTTCATGGACAATGTTCAAAAACTTTAGTGGTTTCTTTTTAGCGGTTGCTGCCGATACCATGCTACTATTTTTTGACACATTTTGAAGGATCGGATAGCTCATTAAGTGAGTGCAGACTGAAAAGGCTTGTTAGTAGATATAGACATTACTAGTTTTATAGAAATGCAGAACTACATAAAGGCTGTAGAAAAAACAGACGGTTGGCGGGTTAATTAGGAAGTATGGAGATGGGCCACTGTCACACCAGGTCGCAGTGACAATGGCCGCCAAAGTATCAAAATTTTAAATCTGACTACAGTAAAGTGTTTTTGCAATGTATAATCATAAACCTCCAATGCCTCAGACACAGGTTTACTTTGTGCGGTCTCCACAGGCCTTAAAGAATTTGTCTCAACCCTCCAGGGGCCAAATAGCGGTGGACAAGCATCCAATTTTCGCGGGTAACCGCGGCTCAAAACTTTTTGCGCGCGCACACCTCTGAGATGAACACACAGGGATAGACTTGACATTGAATCTTGTGTCATTGTGCATAAAGCGGTGAAAGCTATGAGAACTACCTATGGTAGTGTACTTAAACATAAAAATTGCAATTAACACTGCTCATTATTTGATTGAGATATATACGATGCAAAATTGTCTGATACGAACATGAAACCTATTCGACGAAACAACCCATACATAATTGACTAAGGTTCCTAATTCGCGGCTAACATTGTTAATTTGATAAAACAAAACAATGCGTCTGGGCGACACCTTTAATGCCGAATGACAGCTACAAAAAGCAAAGTTAACACCACGAATTGACATTTATAGGTATATTACAATTTTACTATTATATATACTACTATATTATAATTTACAATAAGTTTTAGCGGTGGCACGCACGACATAGGATATTTTTAAGACCGCTAAATCCATTATCGTGACATTTTTGTAGTCATGCACGCCAGAAATATATCGTGGTTAGGACTATTTCTTACTTGATTATTGTCTCAACGATCATTTCAGAACATTATTTCGTCGGCTATATGCAAAAGTGACGTATATACCTCCAGAACCAGTGTTTCGAGAAAACAGCCGCTAAAGTTTCAATGCGCGGGATAAATCAAAAATAAGGCGCAGTGTAATGTAGACGCAGAATTAGTTGTAGTATGTTGTTGTTTGCGTTGTACTCTTAGGAAATATCGCAATATTACGTGATACTCGGGTTATCGGCTCTCGTGCAGTTACACCACTTTTGCATAAATGTTCGATGCGAGACATAGTAGATATACGCCACATGACCATGTAGATACGTCGTTTTTGAAACAAACTAAATGCTTTATCATGTAGTTACGTAAACAAATATTTAGTAATGATGAAAATATGGCAGCCCTATATCACGGTTCCTTATATTCATTGCGAACCAAAATCATTTTACAGTCCCTTACAAAATTTTGTGGAATCCCTGACGTATTCCACACAGTGAACACCCCTGAAGACCATAAATTTGCACAACTCAAAATCCTCATCCTATTTCCAAGGCTCCTATTATTTATTTGCGATCACACAAGTTTAAATAATATATTAAAGCTGGGTGCTTTAAAAATAAAATTCATTCTTCATTAGAAATTTCTCGTGATCGATTGATACCTGTTCGAAACTACATAGTTGCAAGAATGTTGGAAATATTTCAATTTGTCTTTGAATGAGTACTCGGCCAAAACCCATAATTTCAACTAAATCCAAAATATTCTCTAAAGTGATATTTCCTCTGTGCTAAAAAACTGTTAAAATAAACTTGTTCGAACGTGTGTTCGTCAAGTTTGTTTTGCTTGTTCCAGGGTTGGGCACCGGAAAAAAAATGTTTCCGTTTTTTCCTACCCAAGAGGAAAAAACTATTTCAGTATAAATATTGTACTCGAAAATAGTTGGAAAACCGTTATGCAACAAAATATTACGCTCGAAAGCATTATTTACACCCGCTTAAACAGCATTTACATTTCATGCGTACGATTTATACGGTAGAAACGGTATAACTATACATTTCAAGCATCAACTAAATTCATAATCTAAGCATAAGCATAGCTTGATTCCTTCACCGCATCAGAAACTTTTCGATGGCAAATTTAAATTAAATAGTCGCGGTACTGAACAGAGCCATGGGATTTGTATCGAGCACATGAAAGCAGTAAACTAGGCAGACACAGGCCAGGCACACAAGCCCACTGGTGGACATGGGACGAGGGTTGGTTACCCATAATGTCAACCCCCTCCAAGAAAAACCAAAAACCTAGGGGTTACACCAGTTGGTGGTTAACCACCACCATCCCACTCCCGCACCGGTCTGTTTACCCGTGATAGATACCCGCGGGCGTGTATGGAATTTTTACCACGACGAGTCATAAACTAAATAGATCGACAATTGGATCGTAGGCTTAAATTACATACTCTATTTTATTAATGTGCCTCCAGCATCACTTAGATGGTGGGCACTTTGACAGTAGTTAGCAAGTTTACAGACACACAATTACACAATACTAAAAATATGAAGTACTTTCACTATTCGATCAGGGTTTTTTGTTTTATTTCTACATAGCCAATTGACTAAAACCACCAAAATATTTTTAGCCAATCCAAAAATCTTTTAGTCAAATTCTCACAGAACTCGCGGGTGGCATTCTGAGACAGTAAAGACAAACATGGAGCGATGGATTGATATAAGATGGCTATCGCAGGCGAGATCGATGGTGAGCGTTGTTCGAAATATGCCGCTGATTCAAAAGTATTTAGCCGACGCGAGCAACACTTATCCGGCAGCAGAAGCATAAAGTCCTATGAAGGACTTTACAAACAGATTTCAAGTGTGCAGTTTTTGGTGAAGCTTCACGGCATCACAGATGCATTGCTTCAACTGAACAAGTTGAATCAAATGTTCCAAAAAGCAGATGTGCATCCGATGGACGTGAAAGAAATGAGTGACAACATCTGTGAATACCTTAGCACTATGTTCGGGACTGACCTGTGGCAAAACAAGCACATGAGACTTCTACGTGGCAGGTTGCAATCAGATGCCCTCGCTGATCAACTGGCATACCTCCTTCCGACACAGTGGTCTGGGCTACCGCACGATGACAAGCAGGTGCGGATTGGAGAGGAAGAATCCAGGGCGTGTGAGCAAATTAGGAATTTTGTCAGGGATTTGGTCAGTGCTGTTCGACGGCGGCTTTCGGACGAGAAAGAGGTGTTGAAGGCGACGCGAATATTTGATCCTCGCACTTATAGGTCTATGGGCGTCGAACTGTTTGGGTCTTTTGGGTCCGCCCAAATCCGCACAATTGCAGAACACTATAAGGATTGTGGCATCGAGCTGGGTGACCTAGTCCAGGAGTTCGAAATGGTAAAAAACCATTGCTTGAATCCCAGCCACCCCGACCGCATGGCTACAACATGGACGGATGTGCTTTGGAAATGTATAGACTTTCCGGAGATGTATCCCTCATTATCCAAGGTAGCCGAAATCGTTCTTTGCTTTAACGCAACCAACGCCGGGGTAGAATGCGGCTTTTCAACGGCTAATCGCATCAAGTCTAAAACCCGTAGTCGGTTGACTGTTACGACCCTCGACAAGCTTATGCGGCTGCGCCTGAACACCACGGAATTTGACCGTTTCGACTACAGCAGCGCCTATCAGATGTGGTTCAATAAGCAGCGATACGGTGTTCAGCACCTTGGACACAAAACTGCCTCTTCTGTTCCGTCAACCAGACAGGAAGCTGTTCCGTCAACCAGCCAGGAACTGGTTGCAGAATCCTACAGCGAAGAAGACTTCGAGGGATTCGACCAGGAACTCTTCAATTTGTGACTACGATGTAAGAAGTGAACAGCAATTTACTTATATTTTTAGCGTGCACATTTTTAGTGAACTGTAGTGACTGGGATAACTTCATGCTTCTTTGCATGTGGAAATTTTTTAAAAGTAGCCTTTAAGTAGTTTTAAAATTTTTTAGCCAATTTGGCTAAAGGATCTAAATTTTTTTAGCCAATACACAAATGTTTTAGCCATGGCTAAAGAATTGGCTAATAAAAAACACTGTATTCGATCCAAATATTTATACGCACTCCTATCGATATAGCCACCGTGTGGTTTTCCAATAACCGTGCCCGTTGGAAAGATTCAAGTGCCGCTGCAGTGTGTGGTTGCAAATTCTATGTGACAACATTGCAGTTTTAGACCTTTTTCAGTAATTAAGGCATAATTGACAATCAACATTGGGATTCAATTTCGCATAAAACTGTGTTTGCTGCTATTATTTTAGCATTCAAACAAATAAAAAGCTAACAGACTTTTTTCCGGAAAAAACCAACCCTGGCTTGTTCAGGCAGTGTTTGATGTTCGCTTATAGTCTGATCGTTCGAAACGTTATAATCGTTTATAGCAGGGATTGTATGTTGGACATCGGTTTGAAAGAATGTTTTAACGACTTTTCACATTCAACAAATAATTCTGAATTTCATTTGATGTGGGTATAAAAATACGGGTACTGCTCTGGCTAGAGTACAACACGTTCCTCATAATGGATTTCATTATATTAAAACTAGCATTCCTGAAACCAAAACAACGGAATATCCTAATGTGAATAGTATAATACAGAATGAACAACGTATTTGTGATGTGGTCCCTAAATGCTAATCTAACTTTGAAAGAGAACACAAATGTTACCCCATACACAAAACGATATTGGGTCATTTCACGAAACCATGTCATTTTAGTCGGGGGGCTACATCGTCATTTTTTGGCCGTCTTTTGGAAGGAAATTTATTGTCGCTGTAATTTGTAGTAATGGCATGTTCGACGGTCATAATGACGAATGATGGACCTCTGCATCCCTAACATGGCAGGTGTCAGGCGTTCAAACCGGATTGGCCAAATGAAGCCAAAAGCACATGTCCCAGTATAAACGTTCGCCGTATCGCTATCACATGATACATATGCGTTTTTCATTCCAGCGTGATCCTTTGGTATTTGCTAATTTTTCCGCAAAAACTTGGGAGTAAGCATCGACACTGAAGCTGACGTCAAGCTTCAGAAAATTTTTTTCGCGACATGTAGCCCCCCGACCAAGGTCAAGCCTGGAAGCTTGCATACGCTGGTAAATAACGTCAAAATGCACAAGCGCCAAAAATGCTATATAACGGTAATCGTAATCAGTACAGGTGTTATTGAAAAAAATATCAGCGTTTGTCCACGTGTTGTTTGATGAGGTAGGTCATAAAGTGTCAAAAATGGGGTATGCAAAATGTAGCCCCCCGACCTGACGAAAATTAAATTTAAAAAAGCCGAATTTAGCATACAATTTTACAATAGGCTGGACAGAAACATAGTAACGTCCCACTAGAATCGGCCCATGTATTAAAAATTTTTAATGAAAATGTAGCCCCCCCGACCGCATGTATAATAAAAAAACCGAAGATGGCAAGAACCATATTAGTATTACATTAATTGTGTTTGTTTTACTGCAGCAGCCCCCCCCCCCCCCCGCGACTAACACATATCGGGGTGAAAATTTTTACAAGGCCTAAGGATCTGTCTGAAAGTTTTTGTCGGACACCCCCCACTCATGGTTGGTTTGTGAGCATAAAATGGTATCAGTAGGTGCTGTTTCCGTTGCGCCAGAAAAACTTCTGCGACAGGCTTGTTCTAAATTCGTCGACTTTTAACCATAAAAGGGCCCTACCAATTTTAGGTCGCAAGTCCTCCAAATGGATTGACCGTGACCCTTTTGGTCCGACTTGCATACAAACAGCTCATTGTTCACATGTCACTGTGTTACCCTACAGAATGACTTATTTCGGATTAAAATTTGATCCCCATGGGTACACTTTGCGACCTCTGTAGCAGGTTTCAGGTAGCTCGTTTTGCATAGACATCGATATTCGAAAAATTCAGGGTTTTTTATGTCGGAAGGGTCTAGACACTGTACATACGAAAACGTTTCATTTTGGCTTCAAAAAGTTGTGTTTCAAAAGTACATGGTTTCGTGAAATGACCCAAATACAATGCACAAATAACTATTTTATAAAAGGTGCTGCTGCAGCTCCGGTCCGCTAATAACAAACATGCACCGATTAATATTCACGAGTTTACGTCCACAAATTACCGGCAAACACAGGTTATCGCTTTAAATTTCACTTCGATTTTCATCTGGTCGATAAACCAAGAATGACTCTGTGTCAACGTAACTTTTGGCAAACAATTTGCCATCAGGGGTAGGATCAGTAAATGCAACTTTGTCTTTAGCAACATGTTTACCAATGAAGAAGTTCTGTCTGAAAATTTACACTATACAATTCAACTATAAATAAAGAAAAAGAGCAAGGAACTGAGTTAATAACGTTCTATTAATAAGACCAACATACAGAAATGCTTGGTTACGTGTCCACATCGCATTTTTTATTTACAATAAACGAGGTTTCAAGTACAGCAAGAACTGGATGCATGCAGCTTATGCAGTGTGATTTTCTGGACCTTTAAGTACACCTTCATTAAAATTCACGAGGTAATAATCGTTAATAAGTTTGCTATGATTGTTTTGTTAATACCACAATAAGTTAAGCAGCATAAATATAATCCCGTGTTTTCGAAAATTTATCGGATTTATTTACTGGCGAAAATTTATTCGGACAAGACTTATCGTGTGTAATAACACAAATTACAGAACTGCAATAATTCAATACAAGCTATTTTTCCAATATTTGTTTACCGAACTGGATATTAATGATGAAAATATACAGAGAAAGGTAGATTTCTGATGGAAATGGATTCTGATAGTAAGCAGTTGTGTTCGCTCTTCTGCAATATTTGCAACGTATGTTGCATGTTGCAGTATGTCTCCCACAGATCAAAATAGTGCATTAGGTCTAGACCTTAAAGACACAGGCGTCTAAGGTCCGTCGAATTAGGCGGGAAGATGGTCCCGTCGGGGGCGAGAGCGGGAAGATGGTCCCGTCGGGGGAGCGGTAAGCTAAGGTGTAACCACAACCTGCCCGTTGTTCCTATTTATTCCTCATAATTTTCCCATTTTCAGTCAAAATTGGTTTATGGTTTTGCTCATATTTGATAAAATTATGCGTATTGCCTAATTGCATGACCACATCTTTCGGCAAACCAGGTTTCATTCACTTAGGATTTCATTCAAACTGGTGAAACAAAAGTAAATAGTAATAATATACTGGTCACAGACTGTTATTAATAGGATAATTTTCATGCTAAATTATCTAGCGATGCTGGGAAAACACGACGCTTTTCGTTTAGCTCACTTCTCAGGTAGAAATTGGTCAATTTCGATTGAACCGACGAGCTGGTTCAAAAAATGTCCACTTCGGCCATACTTATGACATTTTGGTTACCAATGGTCCCTCTCGGTACACATGGTTTTGGAAAAAATCCTCAATAAATGTATGTTTTCACATCATTTAAATCGCATTGAAAATCAGCTGAATCGGCTCACGAGTTAAAAGGTGCGCATATTTAAGCGAAAGCCTACGCCAAATTTGTTCCCAGAAAAACGGAAAGATTGTCAAATATGCTTCCGAAACAGAAATTTTCTGAAACAAGCTACCTAAGTTAAACGGTACCAAAGTTACTAAGTATCTTCGAAATTGCAGAATTTCGGGACGTCTACAGAGAAAGGCTCTTAAAAACTTTGGTAAGCCAAAAATTTACGTGGCTACGGCAGACCGCAGAAATCAATGGAGAAACCCTAGAAAGTTGCATCAACCTCCATAATTCGGAATACCTGAGACAGCAAACTGCATGTGGACGGCGAAACGGCCAGTTAATACACATATACCCAATAGTTCCACCGCAACATAACTTTCTCGCATACATATTTAAATAAATATGTAATGTAAATATCCCAGATTTTCGCGTACAAAAATCTAATTCCCGGGTTTTCAAAAAAACTTTATCGGACGCGGACACACTCTAAAATTCATCACTAATACCGAAAGTTTTGATAATGCTCCATTTTCCATTTGTAGTCAAGCTGAAAGACAATGACTAAGCCTCGTGATTGTTTATTATTCGGCCACAGCTATCTAATATGTTAGTACTAGAGTTGCAAAAGTTAAAAATTAATACCCGGACCCGGACCCGGAATTTTTGGAAAGAAATACCCGGACCCGGACCCGGAATTTTTGGAAATACCCGGACCCGGAATTTGTTGGAGGCAAATACCCGGACCCGGAATTTTGAAACAAAAATACCCGGAATACCCAGAAGTTGACGAGAGAATAAAAATTGTAAGGGGGTAAAATAGCCAGGGCCATAATGTCGAAACAATGGAGAAGATGCGCACCTACTAGAGGCGAGAATACTGAAATTCCTAGGCTCGCTTCTAAAATAGAAATATACTCGCTTGTTTACATATCTTTGCAAGGCGTTAACAACGTACGAACTGTCACAAAGTTTTTCAGTCTCGGTTTCTAAACCATGCGTTGTTACTCTCGTGCTATACGTCGTATATATAGTACTTAGGTACAAAACATTCGGAGTCGATTGCCAGCCCTAACCACCTTATTTTTCACCTTAGCTTTTTGCACAAAAGAACGCAATTATTGCTACACGCTAACGAACGCGATCAGGTATAAACGCAATATCAAGAAACGAATGCTGTTTCATTTCAACGCTTTACATGATCCAACGCCCTTGCTCAATGCGTATATATGGCAACAGCAACACTGTTGAACTTTGGTCCGGGTATTTTTACAATTCCCGGACCCGGAATTTTCTTTGGAAGAATACCCGGACCCGGACCCGGAATTTGTTGGAGGTAAATACCCGGACCCGGATTTTTCTTCGAAAAATACCCGGAATACCCGGACCCGGACCCGGCTGCAACTCTAGTTAGTACGAACCGTTAAGAAACGGGAGTTTTTTTAACACAGAGCATGGGGTCGTTTTTGCCAAGAAAACCTGAAATATTACCCAGGGGACACGAACTAGGGGAACAGAAAATTCTAAATGCCACAAATTTCCACCCCGATTTGGCGAAAACCCTTTGTTTTAGCCGGTCACTGAACGGAAGTGGTAGTTGACGATAAATCAGTGGTATTTAAATTTGCGTCGATAATTTCTAGAAATCTAGCAATCAAATTTCCGGCAGATAGACCGGATATGGTAGAAACTAATATTGGACGTGAATTCGAATGAAAACAAAATATACAAACCGAACGGCGTCCAAAAGACGACTGGCTATCCTACGTCTCCGTTCAGGCTTAAATACCCATATACGATTTACACCTAGTTCAGCAGTGACAGTCGCTTCCGAGGCAACCGAATTGGATATCATGACTTGAGCCTAAAACAAAATCTACGATTTATTACAGTTGTATGAAAGCAATAATTAAAAAGACCCAGTAATCCATGGGTGGTCAACACAATGTTTCAAACCGTTCTTTCAATATGCTATTACAATGAAATATTCCGTTTCAATGTTTTGAATCAAGCTTTAAACGATAAGCATCGATAATGCTAGCTATCTGAGAATAACACTACATTCGGATACAAAATTAGGTAAGTCCCGGCAATACAAACTTCAGCATTAGCTATTATCACAATACAGAACAAAAATAACGAAAGCGAGCGGTGTAGATATCTTTCAGCATTAGTGTCACGCATACTGATATACATACATAGTACTAGCAAGAAATGAGTAATGTTCGTTGCGATACTTAAAAAATCATATTTCGTTCAAAAGATGCTCGAACGTTTTACCTCGCTTTTCTCAATATATGTGAAAGCCGTTTGAAGTTTCTTTGAGACTCGATCACGGATAGGAAAACTTTAGCAGTTCGTTCGTTCGGAATGCGACTATTTCTGGCGAGTACTGTAGCTCAAATAATAAAATACGGGAACATGTTTCGTAGACTTTGTATTGAATCTTAGAAAAGGTTGTGTCACTCTGCAGTTTCAACACTTTTTCACAATGTTACCGATGTCGAGCTCCAATCAGTATTGTACTAACATCACGATGCTAAAACGAGCAGTCGTTGCGAAAAACAACCATCATAATTTTGGTTGTTTGTTTAGAGTTTCGATATTTTATTTCATTTCGCTTGGCAGATATTTAAAAGATCACATCCTGCTTGACAACTGTTCAATGATCGTTCAAATATGAATATGAAAATATCATGAAATGAATCTGGTTTCCACTACTTTTCCACTAATTGATAACTATGTAACACAGCGCTGTGCTCGAGCAGAATAGGGACTTAAATGTTAAGGCCAATGGTAGCGGACATCCAGAAACGTTCAAACGAAACGCAAAATTTTACATCTTTAACATGTTAATAGCTAAATTCCTGAACCCCATCATATTGATTAAAGCCCACTGGAACTATGCCATCGACAGGCCAAGATTCACAATTTAATAAATGACGAAAATTAAGCAAAATTTTGTTTTTTCATTATTCCCAGCATTTATTGCTGTTTTTGCATTTTTTAAGTTGTCCTGCCTTGTTGTAGTATAAATCATTATATCTGGCTTCTCCAATGTTGGGGCGTAGCATTTTCGGTGCCCCCTAATGGGCTGAAATATTTTTGGCTCCAGTGGCAAAATGCCCCTTGGCACAATTTTTGGACCCCCTAGGTAAAACAAACACAGTGACATTAAAAATAGACAAATCGTGTTATTTTTAATATACAAATGGATGGTAGGCAGCCCACTTTAGGTTTACTCATGCATATTTCGTACTTACATAACCGAAACAAACCCCACAACGTGTTTACAAAACCGGAACAAGCAATAAGGTGCAAAACTTTCTTCGTGGTGTGATTTATAGTCAATGGTAGAATTAACCACACAAATGTATGGACACCTGCGCGCACACTCACTGCGTGTGCGTACGTTTAACCACCCTGGAAGCATCGGATCGAACAATGGAGGCCATGGATGGGAGAAAAACATGTTCCTCTTATTGAATGCTACAACTTTTCTGGGCAGGGCAACAGTTTGTCAGGCAACAGTTTTCAAATTAAGAGCCAAAGTTTAAAAAATACCTCCAAAAAGCTAAGGGTACAAAATTTTTTAATTGAAAGTATTAATTTGTTGTTGGGGATGAACAATGAGATTACAATGTTCTAGTTAAAAAGGTTGACATCACTATTTTCATCCCACACTGAGCGTGTTATTGATCCTACCGGAAGGTATGCTGCAAAATCGGTAAATTTTGACACAAAAATAAATAGTAAAATTTTGCAGCTTTTTCAAAACAGGTGTATGCGGGTCAATACAATGTGAGAGTTATTTGAGGTTGCTGAATACGATAAAAGCATTTGTATTGCCTGTGCATCAAATAAGGCAAGTATTGTGTAGTACAAAGTAAAAGCCCCACTCTAAATCATGTTTTTAATTAGAGATTTAGATATTTCAAAAGGTTTTCTCTTTTTGGTCAGTGAAGGAAGAAAGGGGAGTTCCATGATTTTGATATATTATTAAAATGCCATCATAGTACTGCCTGGGTATAATGGCTAATGGTAAAAGGTGTCAGTGAGGTTACAGTCACGGCCTGAATTATATGCAAAATACTGGCCTGTCCACAGTGGGGGGACCCCCCACTTTCCAAATCCCCCATGTTCGTGAGATTTTCCCCATGTCCGTCCCCCCACTCGGCCGAAACCCCCATGTTCAACTAATTCCAAAAAATTTTTATGTCTGAAAATTTATGTTCTTTGTTTGCAAATTGTTTTTAAACATTAATTACCACTATTTATAATGCTAAAATATTGTTTTTTAGCTTGAAAGTACGTTCACAGTAGTAAAAATGCATGAAAATATGGAAATATTTTGTATTTTTAAGCAAATTTTATCCCCCCACTTTGAAATTTCCCGCGAGAATGAACATGGGGGCCCCCGAAGTTCCCCCCCCCACTTTTCGGAGGGCTGTGGACAGGCCAGAAATAATCGATCGATTTCGATTAAACGAAATTTTGATCGATTTCGATTTTGGCGCAGTTAGATAAATTTCAGAATTGTAAAATTCCGATTTTAGATTAAACGAAATTTCGATAGTTTTCGACTGCATTTATTTTTGGCAGCGACTGTAGTTTGGAACAAGCCCATGGTCATTAAGCACAGGGTAGCCACATTAGGTCGCTTCCTTTCGCTTTGCGAGTTGTTAGTTTGCCGTATTAAGTTCTTCCACAGTTTCACCTAATTTATTTGGGAAATAGAGTTGAAATATCGGGTTAAATCATCATGAAATGTGTGGCTACCATGTGCGTCATTTAGTATTTGGTCAATAATGTTTATGCTACAAGCAAGATAAATCCCTTCTTTATAGCACTGGGCAAAACAACTACTGTTTGTAGGCGCACAGTACACGAGATAATTAAAAACTATAATATGCCTTGGTGTACAACACAGGCTCAAAGCATGAACCACAATGTAACCTTGAATCATGCGAAACAGAAAACTTGTAAAATCTTACGCTACCTCGTTAATCTCTTCGGCAATACAACAGCCCACAATCTTGCCGTCAACGCCATCCAAAACATAGATATATGCCTGAAATCAATATTATAAATTATTATATGGTCGTCCGGCGAAACGATTATCGGAGTAAGTATCAGAAGAAACGAAATCGGGTATTCAAACTCTATTGTGTCGCAGAACTGTTGTAGGTTAAAGAGAGCAAAGCCTTCTGGACTAGAGTAATTCATTTGTAAAATAACACAAGATCCATTTCCTAGTGCAACAAAGCATTAACGTTTTACAAAAGCATTACAGTAGTTTACAAAAGAAAATAACTTTGAAATTTATTAAGCATTTATAATTTCTGAATTAAATAACACTTAGAAGACGCTCTGAAACGTTAACATTAGAATACATCTGAACCATAAAACGATTAAGCTGAGTTTCGTAATAAAAACAATATACTAACATCTACAAATTCGTGCCATATTTGAAGTGTGTGCCGCAAACGATTGCAACGTACATTTTCCAATGTATTAAAAACAATAAATAATAGACCGAAAGAATAAGTAGAAATATACTTGTCTGTTATTAGTCCAAACTGAGGAAGGTTCCGAGAATCCAAGGTCGGAGTCGATCATAGCACAAATATCTTTTACCTACAAAATAAAACACTAATTGCATTTACCGGACGATACAGCTTTATGCAATACTCGCCAGAAACGACCACAGTTCGCTTGATGGTCGCTCGGTTGAAAGGCGGCATGCATTTATGGTGAAAACTGTGCACAAAACTCGAAGAATATACTATCAATATTGTTTTTAACACTGAAATACACCGACCCACTAGATGGTGAGCATTATGACCTCTAAGCTAAACAGTATTAAAACACATGCCTTCGATATGAAAACACAAGAATTATGTACTTTCATTAATTATATTGCTTGGTGATATACCAAACTTTCATAAAGACCTAGTAATTTACACGTTGAATATAGCATAGCTACGGAACCTATGGCTTATTTCTACAATACTTGCCAAAACTGTCGATCTCTCGAAACTCGCTCACGGTTACGTCGAAACACATTTGTTCTAAAAATAGAATTTGTTATTAATTTTAACAGATTCAAAATGCGGATGCCATTTCGGGCGCGTACTGCAGGAGAAACTAATTCCAACCCCGAAACTTATTAACAGCACCTTTAAAAATAAGAAAAACCCACATATATAACTACAATTTTGTGTGATACGAACGTGAAGCAAGTAGCACAGTCTCGGCCAAACATATGTGCTAACGAAAATGATCAAAATCACGACTAAAATTTTGTTTAATCAAAAACATCTGAAATTTTAACTGCGCCAAAATTGAAGTCCCGTTTAGTCAATATCAATCGAATTTTCGATGGGTCATTTTGGAATTATTTCTGGCCGCTGTTGCAGCTCAACAGAAACACTGACAGCTGACCTGAGCTTTAATCGTCGCAAAATTCAACGGGTAAATATGTGGAGAACGGTAAATTATTGGGCCATGCCGCAAAGTTTTTGAAGAAACAAAAATGGTGACTGGTTATCTAATATAGCATGAAGTATGATAATGGCATTTATACATAAATACTTATCCACAGCCAACACGAACTAAACAATAAAGATGCTTGCGGCGTAAAACACTGCACTATAGACCTTTATACAATGAACAGAAACTGTTTGCCCGATCCTACGTGAGCTTATAATAGGTATCCAACAGTTGGTGTCCTAGCCGACCGAAAAGCAGGCCCAAGAGGTAACGCAATCCACAATGTTACCTCAAATGTTATTGCATTTTATTATTATTAGAAGTACCACAGGGCTCTGCCAAGACATCACCTGCAAGAATTTTGGATTAAACTTACAATGATTTAAGGTGGCAATTAATTGGTATTGTGAAGAGTAGGATCAAGTCAATTGGATACCCCAAACTTCTATAGCTTGCTTAAAAAGGGCCTTACATTTTTCATTTAAATCGCATCAGCTCTAAGACTAACAAAAAATGAATACACTCATCATTTTTTACAGATATGGATGACCACTCGAAAGATCGTTTATTCATAAATGATTTATTTTTTTAATTTCCTTGTTAGTACTCGCCGACCTTCCGTACGAAAAGGATAGAAATTTCTTTTAACTTAAATTGTAAATTTTATAGATATTAAATTTATCGTGCTAAAATAAAAATCGATCGAAATTTCGTTTAGTCGAAATCGATCGAATATAACAGTTAACGATTAGTAATCATCAGTTTCGAACGATGGATGTTCGAGTTTCCTCAGAATTTAGGAGGTTCTCAGTCCTCACCCACTGTTTTAAGGTCGTGGTATTAAAAATAACAAAAATTTTACTAAGTTTTTCACCTTTTAATACTACCCTGAGTAAAATTAACACCGGCCGGCAGTAAATACAATGAAAATGATATGCTTTCTGTAAACAGGAATGGGAACACGATAAAATTACCCCTCTCACAGATAACAAGAGGCTGTGGTAATCCACCCAATAACTGTGCAGTTTCATTACCCTACACTTACAGTTTTGGTAGAATACTGTACCCAAATTTAACTAATTTATAGGCTATCTACTGTAACGAATATTCCTGAAACTTTAGTGCCCCTGATCGAGAAAATATTAAAATATCTGCACGTTAACAGCTGATAGTGATCGACGTGTCTAAGCACCAATCGATTCTCATTCGTAATCAGTGTTAAATTGGTCGCATATAATTCACCTTTTTCAAAGCAAAAGCTGTATGAGTTGCATGTATTTTGTATACTTTGCCATCCAAATCTTCTCGGACAGCTTCTACTCCTTTCCACCCCTGCAAAACCACGAATATACAATAAAATATATAAAATTGGCAACCTCGAAGTAAAACTATTAAACAAACAATAAGCCAAGGTTTGACAAGCACTATCACCCATCGAAGCGTTTTAGCTGCAATATACTACACACATTTTTGTGGTTCTCTTTAAAACTAGTAACTTTATCGAGAATACAGAGCGTAGGGAAACATAGATACACCTAAGACTTTTGCGTGCACAGCCGATCAGCTCTCGATAGCATACGTCGACAAGCTGTATGCGGATATCACATAATACCGTACAAGTTACCACAAAAGTAACACCGGCAACGAGTTTCCCATGCCCGAAAACCCTCAGGTGCAAGCTATCAGCCTCCCAGAACATCACAATAAAATTAGAAATTTTGGGTCGAGGAACCACGGGGCATCATGCCCTTGTACCCATGGAACCATGAGTCGGAGAGGAAAACCAACACCGCAAATGAGCTTCCCATGCCCGAAAACCCCCAAAGGAAACTTTCAGCCGCACTGGACCTCTCTACAAATTTTTGAATTTTGGGTCGAGGAACCATGTGGGCGCCATACCTCATACCGCATAACTCCAGAACCGGAGCCTTAATCGAAAAACAAAAAAGAAGCATTGGTATTATATCATTTTACTATGAAATAAAACCAACCAAAAAAAGATTTGCTTCTGTGAAGGGTACTAAAATGGGGTTAAAAACCCCTGGTTTTGAATTCTGAACCCGAACCATAGGGACTCCATACCCCCGTACACATGGAAGCATCGGTCGCAGAGCAAAGCCAATAACGCGATATGTCCACATGGTTTTTAAGAAAGTTGTTCTACCATATCTCAAAACCAATAAATGTCAATTAGGGCTCTTTGACTCTCGAACGTCGATTTTGGCTATTCACGACAAATTTTTTACCAATTCCTGTTGCAGTTCAATCCTTATATTTTTATACATACTCAAAGATATAAAATAAAATTCATGACAAAATCCTAAGTAAAGTGAAGCGCGGTTTCAGTAGCTGTAGGAAGCAATGACAATACAATGTCTCGCAGTGAAATTTTTGGTTCTATGAAGATGTCAGTGTACCTATGCAAAGTTCTAAATGCATTATGTAAGGTAAATCATTATATTGCGGATTGTGCACATTTAGAATCATCAAGCAACACACTTTACGACCACACCCTAAATATTAAGATGACTATTTGAAATTTTACTACGCATTATGAAATACTCAGAGGACAACAGCCTGTAATTTTCGAATTTTCAAAACTTGACAAAAAATCCGGTCGCACTGAATTGATTTCAAAATAAATTTCTCTCAATTTAGCGGCCGCATAGATACAACCTTTCGAGGATGACATAACTTTCAGATCTGGCCGTTTTGTTTTATTTGAATCCTAGGATGTTCCATACCATGTAATTTGCACAATATAATCATTTTCGACATTAACTAAGCCTACGCAGACACAACCTGAAACTAAATTGCACTTTGGAATATGAGCACAGATTGGAGATTTCCCAGAGCGCAAGAGTCAATGTGAATTCATTCTTACAAAATTTTGCTTACGCACAGAGTTCTCGCTAGGATGCTCTTAGCTGATCACTGGGCGTTCAGTCCACGGAAACACCTTCGGCGGCCAACTTTATGGACGTGCAAAACGGCAAAATTTAAAAGAATTGCAAAATTGCATTCTAAAGTAAAAAACTTTTATAAGCTATGTGGCAGTCTGATCTTGTATATACTAGAATAACAGTAAGCGATATAGAAACGCCACCGAGGAAATTATCTTATATAAGACTAGTATAATTTTTTCTAAGCCCACAAGGTTCTTATAAAAAAGGCGGCCTTCCGTGGTTACACTGTCCTTATCGGAACCTAGTACGAAAATTACCTACTGCAATCGATTCAGCCGGTCATATTACCCTACGTAAGGCTAAGCTGATTTTTACGATTTCGAACACTTGGGGTTATGTCGGGAGTGGTGCACTTCTGATGGAACGCTGACAGCCACAACTACCGAAACTTCGGACAAAAATAGCCATATCAGTCGACAATGTGAGTGTGGCAAATTACCTTAGGTGAGACTAAGGTTTTTTTAGACTAAGACTCCGTTTTTTAGACCCCTGAAGCTCAAATCGGGAATGATGCATTTGCCTGACCCTTATAACTTCTTACCGAAACGTCGGATCGAAAATCAACCAATCCAATAGACTCAGCGTGTCAAATTATCTTATATGAGACTAATTTCATTTTTCGGTTTTTGCACCTCAGAGGATCATTTATTATAGAGGTGTCTTTGGGAGGGTGCCCAGACCCACCGATATTTTCCTTACCGGAACCATGGAGACGAAAACTAGAAAAAATTTCTCTTTCTGTGTCGTATGAGCCTAGGATAGGCCTTTAACAGACTGCATCCAGCCAAACGCGTATTGTATTCAATATTGGGTCGGTCGGTATGGGAGACGCTCCGCCCCATAACCAATCGAAATCAGTGGAGATCTAGACACATTATCAGATTTACATTTCTTTAACAGTATCAGCAGTGTACAGAAAACATGATGCTAAAACAGGACAATAAAAGAGGATAAACAATTTCTCGACATTTTGGCATTATTAAAAGCAATACAATTATTCTCCTACAACTATTTAAGCCCTTGCCTAAATGTCACCTGCGAAATAAACTTACTATGGTGTACCATAAGTGAAGAGCTGAGTGCAGCGAAGATCGGCAATGTTTATCACACAGAAGCTAGGACAAAAATGATTATTAAAAATTAAAAATATCAAAAATGATTTTGAATAAAATTTTATGTCTAGCCATAGAGTACTAAGAAAATGAAAATTTTTGTTATATTTCTTAAAAACCGACAACTTGTTAGTATACAGTACGCGCCGCAATTGACTGCCCCTCCTTAAGAGTGAGCGAGCAACAAATTATAAAACTTCAAAATATAATTATTTTATCACGAGCGAGCCATGAGAAAGCAATTATGGCAATCATTACATATGAAAAATTTCCGTTTTTTTCGCTTTTTATTATAAAATTATATAGTTTTTTACCCCCAAACAGAAATAATTAGTTTTTTAACTCCAAACATATATTACAGGTATAGTTCAAATAATGATTTATCATCGCGCACCAAAATCCGAGGCAAATGTACAATTTCTCTGTCAAACTGTGCAGCAATTCATCACATTAAAGGAAATTACCCGTTTAGGAAACTTCATTGCTAAAGTACGCTTGTAATGAAAGGTTTTATGATGCATACTGTCCTCTGAAACGCTTGGTGTATATATCATACCGCAAATTGCACACATCGTTGAACCAAACTGCTTCTGTCCAACATCCTGAAAAGGCTTTATCATAATAATACTATGTGGCAGCAGACCAGGGAACGTTGGTAGGTTTTCATGTGTTAGTTTTGTCATTACAAAGAAGGCTGAGATGATAAAAACGTTACAAACAGGACAGCACCTAGTTACCGTATTTACCAATCGGGAAAGATTATGAATAACGCCGGCTGAGACAAAATTGAGGGTGCTTGACGCGTGCTAAATCCTATTTCTATTATATGATACTAAAACTTGGACGCCGAAGCATTCAATGTAGCGCAGATTGGAAGTGTTCGAACGATTCTGTCCGCGCAAAGTGAATTCAAGGCTCAGACACTAGCAAAAGCTGAAGCACCTGAATTATAAATTTACTAAAGCAGCGCAAAATTAACATCGCGTGTTCGCAAGAAACAAAAGTGGAAAGGAAATAAGCCTCGCGAGATCGGCGAAGGATATAAGCTCTCCAGAACTCCGCAACAGCACCTCAGAGGTCCAGCGCAGATCAACTCACGTCGCTTACCATGGACATCCCAGCCGACTGGACTTAGGATATATCTGCATATGGTCCGCAAACTGGGTGCTCATATGCTGAGGACAATTTCTGGCTGCTAATGCGAAGATTTTAAAATATTTTTAATTAAAAAATTGAGGTTTAATAATTTTTGATGGCGACCTAAATGGTCACGTCGGTGCACACAGTGATGGCAACAAGTGTCAGGTCCAAAGTGTATGGACGACGAAAGAATACTATTTTTTCAGTCAGGAGATCTGGCGATCACTAACACATTCTTAAAAAAGCGGGACAGCCATCTGATCACCTACAGCAGTGAAGACCTACCAAGAGCTTCACAAGACATCATCAATGAAACACGGGACGACTTGTATACAGAAGTCAGGCAGACTGCCAAAACAACGTAGGCAACGCATCGAGAAGCACCCTTGGTTCTGGAATGAGGAAGTTCAACAAGCTGTTAGAGCAAGTAAGCAGGCACTCAAGCGATTGCGTGAGCAGCAGACAGATACCAGTCTGGACGGGTACAAAACTGCCAAAAGAGCTACGAAAGCAGCTGTGTCAGTGACAAAGTTGATCGACTGTGTCAGGTCCTGGACGAAAACGAAGTATGTCGTCTAGCAAAACCAGGTACAAGGCATCGATCGGCATTGAGCCGACGTGTCCATCAAGAATGCAGACGGTAAAAGGCTGCTGCAGAAATAAGCTATCATAAACCACTGGTATCAGCACCTCAACGAAATCTCCAGGACAGAGTTCACTGAAATGACCCAGAAATCCCAGATGTCCTGGATATAAAAGGCTCTGAGCAGGACATCGGTCATGAAGAAGTGGCACAAGCAGTCCGAAAAATGAAGAACGCAAAAACCCATGGACGGTCTTCCAGGAGAGTTCTGGAAATTACAGGCAATAAGTGGGCTTTGCAACAAGTGAGTCACAACCTTTACCTTTTTAACGGGTTTACCATAGAAGGGCAGACACCTACAGATTAGGCCATAGTGCCCATCTTGAAAAAGAAATGTTACCCTGCTTACTGTGCCAACTACCATAAACAGGCTGCTATTAAGTAGCATGAAGATCTTTGAGCTGAAACTTGATTCCCGCTTGCGGTGAGCGATGCAGCTGATTGCGAACCAGCGTAGCTTCGTGAAGAATTGTGGCACCACAGACTCAATATTTGCAGCCGCCTGCTGATAGAGAAGCACCGCCAGCAGGAGCTCCATTTTGCGTTTTTGGATCTGAAAAAGCATAATGGTCGCGCGCCGCGGAGTTTGATATGATTCTAAATTGGTGGGCATGGCATACCTAAATACTTCATCCGGCAATAGCAACACCAATAGCCCAGTCAGCTGTGCTGCTGGCATCTCAAAAAGTTTTCTCGTTGAAGTTATTGTCCACCACGGCTCAGCCCTCTGACGTGGTTTGTTCACTCCTGTGATGGACACAATCATCAAGGAGCTACAGAGATAAATACCTTGCATCTGCTATAATGCTGACGATATTATGCTAGCTTCCACTAGCCAAGAAGATATGCAGCAGCAGGTTCAGATCAGGAAAGAACAATATGGTCTCCGGATGAACAACTGCCAACGTCTGCAGCAATGCAACACATCATCATTGTCAAGACACAAGAATTGTCTGCAACTGACCGGTTCACATATATACCCGGATTCTGTGCTGCAGACTGAAGATCAGAGGAAGATAGAAAAGGTGAGGCTGTCGGTAGTCCGGCAGAAATGGCACTTAGTCAGCGGAGTGCCCTGAGATCGTCGAATACCAATGAAGTTTAAATCCAAAATGTATTGCACGGTAGTGCAGCTATTTCCCTTTAAAGAAAACAAGCAGGCCAACGGCTGTCATAGCTGAGCAACAGTCATGCAACGGAAATGACAATGCTGCAGTGGTCACTAGGAAAAACATGACATAACCGAATCAGAAAAGAAGAGACCTGACAACCAGGGAGAACCGGAACTCCGGTTTAAAAATTTGGTTTGAAATTTTCCACATTTTTGCTTCATCTCTGATCCAAAAATATGTAATATATATTATACAATGATCAAGCTCCAATACAACCAACCAAAAGAAAAGTTTAACTAAGCAATTTGCCGTGTGAAACGTAAGTAGGACACATAATTTCAGTAGAAATTTTTCATAATAACTTGCAACAGTTTGTTAACAAATCAAAACCAAGTCGATGCTTGTAGCAACTATTTTACACATTCAGAAGTCTCCGGATTACGTTCGAATTAAACCAGTCCAACTGGGTAACAGAGTATGGCTTACATAGAAGTACTTAGCGTATGCTTGGCTAATATAAATTGCGCCAAGCGCCAGCCAGTGCGCTTGTAAACTTTGTAAATCAGGCGAAATTAAAGTGAAGTAACGTTATCTACAACGCAGCCAAAAACTGCTTTCTTGGCAATGAACTGGATTTATTGAAACTGTGCGAGCAGTATAACAGTCTGTCTCATTTATAGCATTATGATTGGAAAGTTATCATCATTATCATCTAACTGACGGGCACTGTTTGTCCAACGCTAGCCTAAACAGTGTCTCTTACCACTGATCAGAAAATTACTTTTTATCTATTAATTTTTCCTGAATCATATAAACCAATAATTTCAAGTTTCCTACAGAACAACATCTAGCAAACGTATGTGTAGTAAAGGGAGGCGAATAGGGACAAAGCGAAAGCGTTTATTCTTCGCTCTATGCGTTGTAAGCACATTCAATTTGACGCAGTATACGCAAGGGTGTATAGTAGAAGGCATTTTTTGCTCTGGGTGTCCAATAAAACGACATATTGATCGATAAATAAACATTATTAGCTTCGTCAGTCTCTTTAAAGTTTCAGAGCGGCAATAATATCATGGCAATACATTAAGTTTAATGTAAAGGTTATTTTTAATACATTTTAAGTCGACTACACCTTAATTTCTTCCATCATATCTTTTACTATATAAATTTCGAAGACCAGGTTCCGGTTCCGGTTTAAATGGACGGTTCCGGTTATTCTCTGCTGACAACGTATGGGTGTGGCGCCGATTCAGAGCAAGCTACGAGAAAAAAGATTGCGTTGGTTTGGTATGTACATCGTGCCGCTATAAATGCAGTTACACTGGAGCATCAAACGTCATACATGAAGAACAAATCCGACGCAGAGGTAGACCCCAAACGCGCTGGACAGACACCATAAAGCACTGCACAGCCCTGTCATTACGGGGAAGCCAAACAGGCAACAGAAGAGAATACAGAACAAAGACCCGATATGTCGGATCTGCACCAGCGGGACAATGGCTGGGAGCAAGAAGACACACTAGCAACCTCGTACTTTACAATCTTGCTAACAGTAACCCCAGGATACAGACCACCGAACTTTGTCCTTTTCGCTTGGTTCCGTCCTCAGGTCGTGAGAAAGGTCGTCCTTAAGAGACGCAGAGCTTTTATTATCGACATCATATGCAGAAAATGAACATGATACCACTACCGAACCAAAATGGCTATGCCATGCACAAAACTCCAGATAGTTTGAAAAATAGTTCCGATTTGTAGGCCGAAGAATAATGAAAAATTCAGTTCACATGTATTCACAATCGTTATTATATTTTTGTTTGAATGAATAAACATTCGCAAAAATTTCGGTAGCGCTATTTAAAATCGGAAAAACCGTTACATTTTTGATACATTAGAACCAAACGCATCATAATACTTAACTATTAAATGAATAATAGAATACCTAAAAATATCAGTATACGTAAAAACACTCTATAATTACATCAAATATCATTTCAACAATAGTATGGAAATACTATGGCGTTAGAACACACTGTCGCTATCTATGACTTAGACACTAACCGAAAAAGACAACAGTTCACATAAAGCGTGAGTTCAGTTGCCATTCACCAAATATACTTACAGGACCATAAAAGGGCTTACTAAAACAGTTTGAACTGTCTGATTTCCACCGATTCCATCTTCAGATCCATTCAGAGGTGAAAATTGTCGAATTATCATGGGTGAGCTACAAAAATGTATTCATGAATATACGTAGTCAAAGACAAAATCGTACACAGCGGAAAACTCATCGCATAGAAAGAATATAATAGTAATATCATTTTAGACTAGTAACTACAACGAGATTGAAGGGTCATTTCACGCTACGATGACGTTTTGCCCAAAAAAGAATGACTAATGACTTTTTTGGCTCCGATTATCTTCATTTTTACACCCTATGACCAAAAAACATCAAGGATCCGTAATTTGAGGTCGTTATAGTAAATTTTTTTAACCGTTTTTATGCGATGGCTTCCCAAATACCACCCCCCTGCTGCTCCGCAAGGTACCATAAAATGGCCTCTGGTATGCTCCAGGTTGCATCTAGCCTCGATTTTGTGATCGTATCTCGTGCAGCCCGTCAGCGCGGTCAAAATGACGTTATGCGGAACTCCGTATATCAAAAATTAAGCTTTTTATGCCTATTCTTGGGTCAAATTTAACACCTTTAAAACACGGGGGTGCCGATTTATACCGGTTATTAAATGGAAACGCAGCGGCCATACACGGTAGCTATTTATATCGATAGTTTAGCCTGGGGGAAGTGTTATGCAAAAAATTCAAAACATACCCTTTGCCAGATATGTTAGAATACCGGAAGTAGCTTGTGGTCGGGGAGGGGGTAAAAATGTGAAATGGCCAATGCGACCGTGTTTAACCAGCATAGTTAACTTGAAAACGGTATGTAAGATATTCTATACCACAATTTCCACTATGAGGGTACAAAATGGCAGCCCATATCAACTGCCAGTGTACATGCCTGAGACCATGGTCGGGGGGGGGGGGGTAAATTTAGATTTTTTTAAAAAAAATAATTTTGCGACATATGTCGTCCAAATGTATTGCCACAATGTATTATGAACCAAAAGCGTGAAATTTCCTCGAAATAACATCGTATGTTCGATTTTTCCACATTTTGGTGGTGGTCGGGGGTGGGTAAAAGTGTGGTCGGGGTGGGTAAAAGCCTGAGATCAACAGGTTGGGCGCGAGATAGAGCTCCGGTCGTTTCACCATTCGCTTCGTGATTGGAAATAACCATAACAGACAAATTAATTGACTTCTACTGACTCCACCATACCCCTAACTAGCAACGGTCGGGGGGGGGGGTAATCAAATGTGCTAAAATCTATCTTTTGACCCTAGCGCTGGGGTAAGTAACAGCAAGCACCTGGGTTAATATTTTTTCAAAAGGCATCCAGGGGACAGGTATGATATATGAACAACGTGTATGTACCATGCATAAGTAACGACCAATGAACAAAAAAGGAATTTGGTCGGGGGGGTAAAACTGGGGTTCATGTCATATCGACAGCTGTCACTCTCCATGATTGGAGTAGATTTGAAAATCGTGCAATTAAAAATGTTGTGTAGACCTGACTAATCCTGCATAGAAAGGAATTTGGGCCATAACTTCGAACACGGAGCCACGACACTACCCGAAAAAAAGACGTCGTAAAATTAGTCATTACGATTTTTGTCAATTTGGGACTTATGTGGATGTCCAGCCCCTTACGGCGTGCGTGAAGCCGAAAATTTTTTTTGTTTGAACTAGCTAACTAATTACGCTTCCTAGCGCAAATAACATTTTTACCAGTTCCCTGCACGTTTACGTGCTACTGGCCAAAATATCCAGTTTACCCCCCCCCCCCGACCAAAAGGTCATCGTAGCGTGAAATGACCCTGAAGAGCGTAGTGAAGCATAGGTACACATACGCGTTTGGCGTGCACATCCAATCAGCTCTCGATAGCATGCGTCGATATACTATATGTGGATAACACACACTACCGCACAAGTTACAGCAAACCTAATACAGGCAATAAGTTGCCCATGCCCGAAAACCCCCAGTGCAAGCTGCCTTCCACGATGTCACAATAAAATTAGGCATTTTGGGTCGATGAATCATAGGTGCGCAATACCAGGTAGTAACCGGAATTCCGGTTCCGGCGAAAATCGTGTTCCGGTTGCGGTTCCGGCCAAGGGCAAAAACTATACCGGAACCGGAATTCCGGTTTAAAAAGTTTGTTTGAAATTTTTTCCCATTTTTGCTTCATCTGTGGTCCAAACGTATGTAATATATCTACAGAAATCAAGTTCTAATACAACCAAGCAAAAGAAAAGACTAACTCAGAAATTTGCCGAATGAAATGTAAGTAGGGCACATAATTTCAGTAGGAGTTTCATATCTTAGGCTGCAGGAGTTTGTTAACAAAACTAAGCCAGGTTGATGCTTGTAGCAGCTATTTTACACATTCAGAAGTCTGCGGCGTATGTTACAATTAATCGCTCCAACTCGGTAACAGAGTATGGATTGTGTAGAAGTACTTAGCGTATGCTTGGCTAGCATAAATTGAGTCACGCACCAGCCAGTGCGCTTGTAAACTTTGTAAATCAGTCTACATTGAAGTAAAGTAACGTTATCCTGGCCTGTCCACAGCCCTCCGAAAAGTGGGGGGACCTTATGTTCATTCTCGGGGGAAAATTAAAAGTGGGGGAATAATTTTTGCTTAAAAATACAAAATATTTCCATATTTTCATACATTTTTACTACCGTGAACGTATTTTCAAGCTAAAAACAATATTTTAGCATCATAAATAGTGGTAATTAATGTATAAAAACAATTTGCAAACAAAAAACATAAATTTTCTGACAAAAATTTTTTGGAATTAGTTGAATATGGAGGATTTCGGCCGAGTGAGGAGTGGGGACGGAGATGGGGAAAATCTCACGAACATGGGGGATTTGGAAAGGGGGGGTCCCCCACTGCGGACAGGCCAGTTATCTCTTATGCAGCTAGAAACTACGTTCTTGGCAGTGAATTGTATTTATTGAAACTATTCGAGCAGTATCACAATTTGTCTCATTTATACATTCTGATTAGAAATTTATCATCATTGTCGTCTAACTGACATGCACTGGTTGCCCAACGCAAGTCTTAGCAGTGTCCCTGACCACTGATTAGAAAATTACCTTCTATTATTTTCTCTTAGAACCATAGTAACCAATAATTTCAAGTTCCCTACAAAACAACATGTAACATACTTATGTGTAGTACATTGAGGCGACTGGAGACAGTGCGAAAGTGTTTATTCTAATCTCGATGCATTGTAAGTAGATTCAGTTTGACACAATATACACAAAGGTTATAGTGGAAGGCATTTTTTAGTCTTGGTGTCCAAAACCCGACATATTGATTGATAAATAAACATTATTAGCTTCCTCAGTCAATTTGAAGTTTCAGAAAAGCAATAATGCCATCGCAATACTTTATGATTAATGTAAAAGTAATTTTTAATACATTTTAAATCCACTGTATCTTCATTTCTTCCTTCATTTGTTTTGCTATATAGTTTCGATGACCAGGTTCCGGTTATTCCCCGTCCCGTACCCATGGGTCGCAGAGCAAAACCAACTCCGGCAATGAGTTTCTCAAGCCCGAAAACCCCCAAATGACACTTTTCAGCCGCCCAGGACGCCAGAAAAATTTTTTCGGATTTTGAGTCGAGGAATCATGTGGACGCCATACTCCCGTACCTCAAACCCCATAACTCCAGAACCTTACTCGAAAACAAAAAAGCGGCAACAAAACCAACCACAGATAAAAATTCTAAAGTTAAGAAAACATAACCTTGCTTCCGTGAGGACACTATAACGAGGCAAAAACCCACATTTTGACCATTGACTCGGAAACCAGACCCGAAATAAAAAAACGCTCGGGGATGTACACGGTAAATCGACTATGCCCATGAAAATGGATGACCATGAAAATCGGTTAAGTCGTTCCCAAGTTATGGCCGATCACACACAAATGGGCGGAATTTAAAAGCTTTCACCCCTGCAACACACAATCTCTACTACGTTACGCTACGTTTTGGTTAGCTCAAGCTTAATGAGGAAAATTTGTTTTATAGCAGAATTCCATTTACAATGTAGACAGATAAATGAATATGATCGAGTCAAAATACGATATTTCGAACCCTGTCAAACACTAAATTATGATTAAGGTAAAATACGATATAATTTCATCCGTGTCCAAATACTAGTGCCTCGAAATCAACGGGTGAAACAGAGCGAACGTGGATTAATCTATAATTGTACCTACAATCACGGACAAAATTAGTTTAAACACGTTTGTGTGCATGCGTTTCCTATGTAGTTATTTTTGTCCGTGTCTGTATGTGTAATAGCCAGTGAATAGACTTTATGCTTCATATACCTATATACATGGACCTCTGGTATATAGCCTTATATACTGACCTGTCCATAGTGGAGGGACTCCACTTTCCAAATCGCCATGTTCGTGCGATTTTCTCTCACGCCCTCCCCCTTCCACTCGGCCGAAGCCTCCGTGTGCCACTATATCCAAAATTTAAAAGGGCCGCGCTGAACCGCGCCCCTTGTTAACTAGTAGGCTTTGTGTTATTGTGTTATTCATGTATTTACATCATGTAAATCATTGTTTTTGTCGCATATATGTTATTTGAGCACTGAAAATGCACATTTGTGCAGTCAGCACTTCATTATTAGTTAGGGTTTTGTCCTAAATTATAAAATAATGTGTAGTACTCAGTTTTGTTATAATCATTTTTATTATGATGATCATTTTTGTCAGCTCAAAATACCCGCGGAAGCCAGAATTTACCTGGTGGCATGACCCGGGGAGAGCCGCTGAAATCCTGGGGGAGGACTCTGTGGACAGGCCAGTGTATAGGATTTAGAATAGAATTTTGTTACCCTCATTTTTCGTGACTGTAGACAGGTCAGTCTAATAGTTCAGAAATAACACTTATTCTGCGTGTCAGAAAACAACACATAATCAAAGCAGGAGTGACGACAGACGAAATTCTTTTGGTAATTTAGGTTCACTAACAGTCAAACTTAAAACCGTTGAAAAGGTATAGTACATTTTTGTTGGATTCTAGATGACCACACCATTGTATTCGTACCGATGCAAGCAGTTGGGTTCATCTATTCTAAATCCATTGCGAACATATGAAAAAGCGTGACATATTCGTGATGTACTCTAAATAATCCAACGTATGCAGCATACCAAAAAACCAAAATATAGACATATTCTTGATGCCCTGCACCCACTACGTAAACCAAACAACTGAAGACATTTCCAGAAAATCGGGTCGACCATAAACTCAATGAAAACCACTGAAAAGATATCAAACATGGATAGACTGATGAAGTGGACATAACCAAACTGTCGTGTTAAGAGTATCCAAAAACTTGATTTCTATTATTGTTGATGCCCTGCATGCAATACGTTACCAAACAAATTAAGACAGACTAATTATGGAACCGAGTACGTCGAACGTAGAATTACTTGAAATTCCTGAAAAGGAATAACATAATCAAAGTAGACTCTAGATTATATGGTATCCAGCATGATTTATAACCTTAAACAACACGCTCGTTTGAAGTCACCAACACGCAAAACATGCCGAAATTTGAAAAACAATGTGTATGGCAAAGGGTGAACAAAACATATTCGAGCCTATAATGGCACAGAGAGAGGTCCCCAATAATATATTGCTCACCAAGTTTGTTCTGTACGAGATGATTCCGGATGGTAGTTTCCGTTTTTAATGCGAAGCCTGCGTCTGTCAAAAGATACGGCTGCTAAATACAGCAGGGAGTAACCGGAATTCCGGTTCCGGCGAAAATCATGTTCCGGTTGCGGTTCCGGCATAGGGCAAAAACCATACCGGAACCGGAATTCCGGTTTAAAAAGTGTTTGAAATTTTCCACGTTTTTGCTTCATCTGTGATCCAAACATATGTAATATATATTATACAATGATCAAGCTCCAATACAACCAAGCAAAAGAAAAGATTAAGCAATTTGACGTTTGAAACGTAAGTAGGGCACATAATTTCAGGAGGAATTTTTGATAATAACCTGCAGGGGTTTGTTAACAAATCAAAGTCACGTCGATGCTTGTAGCAGCTATTTTACACATCCAGAAGTCTGTGGGGTACGTTTCAATTAAACAGGTCCAACTCGGTAACAGAGTATGGCTTACGCAGAAGTACTTAGGGTATGCTTGGCTAACATAAATTGCTTCAAGAACCCGCCAATGCGCTTATAAACTCATTAAATCATTCTAAATTGAAGTAAACTAACGTTATCTGCAACGCAGCTAGAAACTGCTTTCTTTGCAAAGAACTGTATTTATTGAAACTATATAATGCAGCGTTATTAAAATACTCATGTAATTCATTACTACAGTTTTAGTGCTAATCCCGAGCGAAATCTTCGTACAACGGGGATCCGATAAAATTGCTAGAAGTAATTTTAACCTTAGGGTTACAAATTAAATCTTTGTGCTATGTTTGGCACTATATTTCTTTTCTTTTATGATTATAATCCCTCTGAAGGGTTCATTAAAATTTCATCAAATTTTCCTGAAATTTACAATCATTTTCTGATGGACTGTTAATTGCCTTGGGTGAGGGGGCTCGGCCATTTTTCGACTTCAGCCCAGCTCAAAACGAGTCCCCGGTTCCGCGCTCCAAATGGTTCAGTACCCGTAAAATTTTTGGCTCCACCCACTTTGAAAACGATCCCAAGCTTACAAGTAAAATTTACCGAAATTATTAATGAAATTCCATATGAAGCAAAAAATCATAAAATTTGTTAAAATCGCCTCTGCTCTATATCAAAAGCGGTTTCTGACGCGATTTATTTGCTAGCTTAAACTTTTCCCCAAGGAACACTGAATTTTGAAAATTCCAAGAATTCAAATTCCTGGTTGAAGCGGGGTGGTGCACCCCCCATTTGTCGCATCATGAGAAAATCAGCTGCCTCTCGATTCCAACCCCGTCGCCCTGATTTATGCCGTCCGGCAAAATATTTCACCGAATGGAGGGCAAAGTTCACAAATACAGTGCTACAAATTCGAAATTGTTTTTTTAATAATCCATCCGTAGCAAATTTCTAATTAAAATGCAAATTTGGCAACTCTAAAACCACATTTCTTGTTAGTCGTTGGAGTTTTGAATCACGGTGTATATTAGCAAGCATGTAGTTTTACAATAATTCAGTGAAATGCCAAAACCTTAATTATGCAAAGTTATAAACAAAGTACTGGTTTACAACAATGTTAAAATGCAAAGACATATCAGCAAATATATAAGCCACGTGGTATTTATTCATAAGGGAAAATGAATTTTACTTTATGATATGCACAGCCTACTATAACAAGTCTGTTTTGCTGTACACTGTCTTCTCCACTGCCGGTAGTATGAATACCACAGAGCCTCAATGTAGTTGCAAAGTTTCCATTATATGAAAACTTAAATATATACATGATATCTAATGTTTAATTCGGATGACTGCCCTTTAAAAATATATATTTTATTTCAACCAGGATGCGCTTTCCACGTATAGGAAACTAAAGAGGAAGCATTCACCCAACGTTTTTCTGCGTTTCAGTCACTGCCTTGTAGACCAAAGCTGGTAAAACATTATTATACGATTTTCGAAGCAAGAACACAAACTGTGTAAAAATCAGTTATTATCAAATTGACGAGAACATACCGAGCTCGTTTTGGAGAAACGCTTGAGGCACCGACTCTCCGCAAATGCACAATATTTGACACTAAATGTAAATAAATACAATAGTTGAAACAAGGATCCCGGTGCACTTTTGGTACTAGTGCCTGTAGGGTCAGTTTTACCTCGGAAGTGGGTTCAGCGGAGAAGGCCATTGGCGCAATACTTGAGTAGAGAAAAAACCAGATTGCAGCCTCCTTATTACATAGATTATTATGTTGGAAAAATGCTATTTCATTAATGTTTTATAATTGTAGAAGTGGTGGTTCATTGTTACCATAAATATGACATACCCGATTAGAAATACGCGTTTGTAATCATAATATTCGCAGTGGCTAACATGACCCTAGATTAAGCTAAATCCTGTTTTTTGCTCCTGTAATTAGAATTCCGGAAATTCGCAAAACGAGGAGAAACGAAGCGAGTGTAGCTACTCCACCCTTATTGACGTTCCAACTTCAGGTGCCTAAGCTATTAAGCATGCTTAAAGTCCTATTGATAGCAATTATGATCCGGCAATACTTCATTGACAATTGTACGGTCATTCTAGTCATATATCAAGCTCGAAGAATTCTTTATTTCTCCCAATGACAAAAAACAGAAACTTTTGAAAAATATATATAAATCACGAATTTTATAATTTAGAGTGGTTTTAACTTAGTAGTAGGAGTTGTCTTATTTATTGCATATTAGGCAAATACAATTGCTTTTATAGCATTTAGCAACCAAGAAAACCTGCACACAGACCAAAGTATTGTTCCACCGGACTCCATGGTCACACCTGGCCCTGAGTTTTGGACGATTTTCGGAACACCAGAGTGTGTTTTTGATGGGATCAGTGCGTTCGTCGGCACTGATGCAAATATAGATAGTCAATTAGAATTAGTTATGTTTGGGCTTAAAATTTTTTGCGCCATTTCGGTATTTTGTAAGCAGTTATAGCATGTCCTGTCACGAGACCTGATTCGAATGGGAAAACAATGCTTGACTGATGGTATAAATTAGTCAGATTTTCAAAATTGAACTTGTCATGAAACCTACGTTTCTGTAGTTTGAAAGGCACGAATGCATAGTTAATATTGATTTCAGTTAAAAACCGATATATCTACTAAAAAAGCATGCCACTGCTCCTAACGACATGGTTTCCTCACATAAGCACAGATGTTTTGACAAGTCCGACGTTACCACAATTAATCTACGAAACGAAATGAAGTTATAAAGAATTTAGGAACAATGTAATTTGGCAGTTCAACTGAATATTATTCAGATTTCATGCATACGTTTCACTGGGGCACTTTCAAATAAAACAGAATTTTTACAAACAGATCCTTTTACGAAAATTAATTCATAGCTTAATGAGGTAAGATTGGTTCACAGCATTTAGAGTAACCACCCATACCTCTGGACGAACCACAAGATCGGGTGATGCATTCAACTTCATATGTTTTTGTTGTCGGGGTATCATCGATTCGAACTCGTTTTGATGGTGTTATTGCTGCTAACGCCGCTGCACCGCGCGTTCCAGATTTTTGACCACTCAAAGCTGTAGTTTTCTTCAACACTCCCTGCGGTGTTTTGTTAGACACTGTCGGAATCATATCTAGAACAATTATCATTATATATACACCGTGGTATACAAGAGTGAAAAGTTAATGAATGTGACGAATGCTGCACGAAGCAAGCACGAAATGTACAGTCCACAACAAGTACAATTTAAATTGAACAATCGTAAATAATTTGATTATCTGTTTTCGTCCCCGCTTCGAGTTATTGAGCGGAGGTCGGCGAAGCGTTTTTATTTTCTGCCTGGGAGTAAAAAAGTCGAAATCCGTCCTTTCGTTCTTTCGGTGCGACGGATCTCAAGAACCACTGAACCGATTTTAAAAACTTTTTTTGTTTGAAAGCCTATCATGTCAGAGTGTGTACCTGATATTTGGGATTAAAAAATTTTGAGTGGTTAATTAGTAATTAGCTAATTAGTTAAGCTTATGCAGCTAAAATAGAGAATTTTGCAATATTTGTGTTATTTATTGAAATATAATCTTTTCGATCAAACCATTATAGGGTTTTTGGTTCGAAGAATTCAAATATAATATTTTTATCAATAATAAAGCCCTATGCAATGTAGTTATTTGAAGAACATAAAATTGAGTACATTCGTAATGCTACAGCCCAAGCTCCGCTCACAAATGTAGTTCTTCTACCGACTAGTTTTACTAGATGGTCACTATCTATTTTACTGCAGATTTCAGAATTATCGGCTGTACTGTACGGTTATATACGTAAATATAAGATTATGCTAACAAAGAAATACTTTTATAGAGAACCAAAACATACAAGAATATTATATATAGTTTCTGCGACGAACTGAAACATATATAAGAACAGAGAAAGTGCTAGAGGACAAGTATCACTTTAGTTTTTTGTATGTGTGAATCGATAGCATAGCAGACGTAAAAGCAACGCTTAATTAAATATTGTGTTTCGTTCTTAGCTGTACATATATAACTATATCAAAAGTAGTAAACATAAATTAATGCTTCAGGATCGACATTGGGGCTGCCATTATAGTATATCACATAAATACAGTAGCGATCGAAGTTCAGATCGATTTCGTTTAAACGAAATTTCGATCGATTTCCGTTAAACGAAATTTCGATCGATTTAGGTTAAACGAAATTTCGATCGATTTAGGTTAAACGAAATTTCGATCGATTTAGGTTAAACGAAATTTCGATCGATTTAGGTTAAACGAAATTTCGATCGATTTAGGTTAAACGAAATTTCGATCGATTTAGGTTAAACGAAATTTCGATCGATTTAGGTTAAACGAAATTTCGATCGATTTCGTTAACCAAAATTTCGATCGATTTCGACTGCACCTATTTTTGGTCGTGAATGTGTGTTGTAGCATAATTTAGAATAAGCATATAACAACGTGGAGGCGTACGGCAATAAACTACATAATAAGTCGGAACCTGTACAGATATTATAAGTAATATTGCAAGATTACTTAATAGTATCAAATACCCAAGCGCAAGTACTGCTGCATAGGACGCATATCATGTCGAAATAACGGTACGTGTTAGACAAAATATACCACAGCTATTAGCGTCAGCACATTCTTCGGCAGGGCACGGAACGCTACAATTCTGCCCGCCCTCAACACACATCGACTGTGGAACCTTGTGTAGAGATCCGATATCGGTTTTAGACCGTAAAGATTTTTCACTGCCACTGGCTTCAATAGGGCCTGAATCATCCGCCGCATATTTTCGAGACTAAAGCATAAATACGGGTTTTTACAATTAATGACAAGTCATGTAGACAGTCTAGGGCTCCACATCCAGTGTAGTTAGATGATATTATTATTACATCTCGTCTACCAAAAATATCATCAAACACGCTCACAACAAGCCAAATACTGGTGTATATATATAGATATATATATATATATATATATATATATATATATATATATATGCTTTTTCGTAAATACACTACTCGCCATCATGGACCGATGACCGCCCATAAATAGGTCGTCCCTTTTAATTTTTATAATTTCCTCGCTCCCTGGCAAGATAGCAGTCAATATAGCGAGTACTGTAGCTGTTATTAAGAACTGACATGACAGCTAACATATAAAAACCATCATGCAGTTGCTTAAATTTTAATGGAACACGGAGCTACTAAATTTATATCACCGACCATAAACTCTGGATAAGCTGTTACTGGGTTGATCATAGTCGTAAATATGCAAAAAAACTTTTTCATACTTTCCAGCACAAGCGGTAATGGCGAGTGGCATTAGTAGCGAATATAGCACACCCCCATCTCAAATCACAACATTCAATCATTTTGTATGCAATAGCGGATCCATGATGGCACACTGTATGAGATACTGGCAGGGTAAATCGTAAATAAATAAATAAGCAAAACAATAGTGTTTTAACGGTAGGTGAGTGCATCCAGTGTCTAACACATCTTACATATCGTAACCACCAATACAATATAACTGAGGCTGTGTCCGCGACAAGCGTAGCTATTCATCTGGGCTCTCCGATTTGAAAGGTGGGGGCTCTGCAATTTTGGGTTCCGATGCAGGGTGCACCGGTCCATGTTGTCTGGCAAAATATTCAACGAATAAAGTGCCGCGAATTAGTTAACCCTTTGCCACATGAATTAATGTGTATTTCGCAATGTTGAACAAACGTCACAGCTGCAGCACCGGCTTGAAACTGTAACGTTTGTTTGCGAGCGTCGTAGGCTTACCACTATGCTATGAGCTGCCGCTCGGTTCCAACGCACGTGCAAACGCGCGCAGCAAGAAAAACACGGCAAGCGTGAACAACACAATGTACGACGCATCATATATGAGACACTGTGCGAGAAAGGATTATTTCAAGCTTTAAATGCTGCAACCCCAAATATATTATATATAAGTGTTTAGGCACAAACCTTAAAAAATTTAGAAGCGTAGCTAGCGCTCGCAGATGACACTTTGCGTACAACACGTTCCTTGATTTGAAGACTCTGAGGTGATTTCAGTGCAGCATCCGATTCAATATTTGCTTTTGTTGAAGCTTCCAGTTTCGGAATTGCTCCTGGTTGATCTAAAACAAGATGTCTTACAAAGTGGTTCTTAAAATAACGGCTGCGACGGAACGGCAATGAAAATAAAATCCACACAATCAAGAAACGATCCATGACGTCGATAAATATTGACATTTAATTCAATGGTCTATAATGTCACATATTAACAAATTATTTATGGCAAACAAGTCTTAAATTCGTATGCGATATGGCTTTTTAAATTTTATGCTTATATGAATGAGAAAGGCATCGTCTTTACTATACCGGCTGTTGGTGTTAGCTGCAAATGTGTTTCACTGCATATTTATTTCTAGCAAGATAAACCCTATACGTTTATGAGTTAGCATTGATTTGACGATGACAAATGTTTGGTTTTCGGGTTATCTCAAAAAGATCTTTCAAAACAATTTTATATTTCATTCTTGGATCAGTACCAATAACAAATAAGAAGATATATTTATCACAAGATGTTTCGTGTGTCTTCGAACATAAATTATTATTCACCGTTGCACTATAGGACTGCTATTGATGTTGGACAATAATATCGGGACACACGAACGTGCTTTTATATCCAATATCATCCGCAACGCAGATATATCTGGCCTTTGGAGAATTGAAAATTGCCCCACCCACCGCGGACAAGCCAGTATGTGGATACGATTTCATATCCGATATCATCAGCGACGCCGGGACATTCGAATATCCTGACATTGTATTCGCTGAGCAGTTACAAAATTTTACTGGTAGAGATGTCAAAACCATACTGGCTTATTTGTGGTGAGGGGATTATGTCACTGAGCCGTCGTAAACCGCAATGACAGGTCCGACTGTGTTCTGGTCTGGTATTCGTATACAATCCGTGTTCCGGTTTTCAAAGAGTAATATATGTGCTAGAGATAAAAATCGTCTCGCAGGCTGGGAGCCATGATTTTTGCCGATCTCTTGGAGTTCACAAATCCCTTATATCACTTCCAGTCTCGATAAAATTTTCCGCAAGACACCAAATCTTGCGACAAATCGCATACCGAGATACCATCATGTCTCGGGTGCGGGATTTGAAATTCACCTGGCCCCACGGTTGTGGGGGCCTCAACGGTGATCACTAGTCACCACACTTCCTGTTCGCTGTACTTGGTTCGACACGCGACATCGGGTACCGTTGCCATTGGCTTAGCGGGACGTATCAAAATGTTGGTGACAATCGTTGACTGTTTGACGGCACCAAATCTCGTGTGATTTTCCGCGCGATCGGGCCCAATAGTCCGGGGGCGTTGCGTCGGCCAGTGATTTTGGTATCCTGTTGTCGGGCATCCTCAGAACCTGGCCGAGCAACCGCAAACCCTCCGTCCTCAGGAGTGTCGACACCTCGGTTTTGTGACCAACACTTCGACGAAGACTGGCCTGTCCACAGTGGGGGGGACCCCCCCACTTTCCAAATCCCCCATGTTCGTGAGATTTTCCGCCATGTCCGTCCCCCCCACTCGGCCGAAACCCCCCACGTTCAACTAATTCCAAAAAATTTTTATGTCTGAAAATTTATGTTTTTTGTTTGCAAATTGTTTTTTAAACATTAATTACCACTATTTATAACGCTAAAATATTGTTTTTTAGCTTGAAAGTACGTTCACAGTAGTAAAAATGCATGAAAATATGGAAATATTTTGTATTTTTAAGCAAAATTTATCCCCCCCCCCCACTTTGAAATTTCCCCCGAGAATGAACATGGGGGCCCCCCGAAGTTCCCCCCCACTTTTCGGAGGACTGTGGACAAGCCAGGAAGATCTTCATTCCTGATGTGATCAAACGTTGTCACGCCTAGAATCCGGCGTCAATAGTAGATCTCGATTTGAAATTAATGCTTTGTAAATATCACTGTCTTCAGCATTCCCATCAGTGACCAGGGCCTGCGCGTTTAGCTGTGCGCGGGTACGGGTACTGTCACGAAATCGAAAGGTTACTCGATAATCACGTAGAAGGAAATGTCAATAATGCCTACCTTTTATTCGTTGATGTTAGCAGCATAGTTCTGGATGCAATTGGGTTACGCAGCTTCACTATCTCGGTGACAGTTCTTAGAGACAATCGTTGCACTCAAGGTGATAATGATGAGACGAGATAAATCTCGCTGTTGGAGCTGTAGTTAGTGAGATTTGTTGACGGTACAGCGCGATGGTTGGTATATCATAGATCTACTGACTAGCACGATTCAACACACTGGTAGGGAATCGAAGTTATTTGACTTTGATGTCTTATACCCATTTGATTATAGCTGTTGATACTGATTCCCGTTCGATTATAGCTAACTGCTGACGATGATGTTAGTATTGATGATATCGACGTTCATTCGGAGCCATTCACATTTCGCTAGCATTATATCATGAGCTGAAAATAAACGATAGAATGATGATTCCGCCGTGTTTCCCACACAGACCGAGAACCGCGCCGCGAGGTGCCCATGGATTGTAGACTGACACTTCATCGACCATTGTCCAATCGAACTGTTTCACGATACCTGGAACAAAAACGCAAACCAGACCACGAGAAAAGAATATCACGGCAAGATTCGCCGTGACACTCCGGCGCCATGTAAATTCGATGATACAGTAGTAAACACGCCGTCGTTGATAGGCCACTCTGACGTATCTTTACACAGCCACCGAGGACCATACCACCAGAAAGCGCAATGAGACAATTCGTTTCCTGAAATTCCGCGAGTTGCAAGATCCGCAGGATTGTCGCTACTACACACATGACGAAACTCCGCGTTCCTGACGTTGCGTATGACTTTTACCCGGTTCATTCCGAAAGTCGGTAACTGCTTATCGCTCCGTAACTACTTCAAGACACAACTTGAGTCACATAAGAAAAACAGTGGGATCTGCTCGTGTTTTGGCAATGATTTACGCACGAATTCAGCTGCTATTGTTAATCCCAACAACTCAAGTCGTGGTAGCGATATTTCCGCTGCGCCTTTACGTCGAGGAGTAAGACGAGATTTACAGAAAAGAAGATTTGATTCCCACGATTCATACAGACTCGATCGTGTTCGAAAATAAACAGTTGTCGCATATGTGTCGATTGATGCATCACAAAAAATTACCAACGTTGTTTGGCCGTCTCGGTGTACGTTTATTCCCCGTGGAAGTGTTACATCGAAGATTGGTGCCGTTTCGGAATGTAGAATTTGCCACTTTGTTTGTATCGCTGTATCAATTGCGTCGTCCCATGCATGATTTGAAACCCAAATTTCGCGGAGGAGACATTTCAACCTTTGCGTCACCGGTTGACACAATCCGAGCGGATCGAACACAGACGCCACAGCTTGAAGAATTTGTCTCTTTGTACTACCGTATTGCCAGCGATCCCACTTGCCAGACAAGCGTATGATGTCAGCCTGGCTGTCCCAATGAACACCCAGAACTTTGACACAACGATCCTTAGTGCGGTCTTCCGGCTCGAGGTAGTCTATAACTTCATCAGAGTTTGAGCAATATTCACGAAGGTTCATACCCGCTGCACGAAAAATGTCTTTCGACTCGCGATACAATGTCTTACCACCGTCAATAGTATCCGTGCCCGTAATGATATTATCCACATAAACATTGTTGGCCAAGAGGACAGCCGTTGGACTACCTATCTGCTTCAAATGATGTTGCAACACACCAGCTAATAAAAAGGGACTGCATATTGCTCCGAATGGAACACGGGCAAAACGCAACACTACATACCCAGCTGCGGGATCAAAGTTTTGTTAATGTTGTCGGAAAACCATAGCGAGCGGGTCATGTCGCGATCGATCGGTTGCAGCCCAATTTGAAGAAAGGCTTTCTCTACATCCGCCACCACCGCAATTTGACTCAATCTGAATCGTATTAGAATCGAACACAAGTTTGGCAAAATTACTGGTCCGCGGTAAAGACATTCATTCAGAAATACATCATTCTTCCGGCACTTCGCAGATGCGTCGTAAACAATCCGCACTTTGGTAGTGACATGACCCGTCCGCACTACCGGGTGATAGGGAAGATAATGGACAGTGTTTCGTGTAGATCGATGTTCGTCGGGAGGTACCACTTCAATGATTCCAAGACGCAATTGTTCATTGATGACACGAGTATATTCTTTTCGCACGGATTCGTCACATGTGGATAATCGTTTGGCGAGGGATAACCACCGGCCATGAGCTAGTTTGAAATTTGACGGGAGTCGATGTTTTGTTTGCTTCCACGGGAGGGTAACGTGATATCGCCCTTGATCATGATAAAGTTTTCTCGAAAATTTCCATTGCTTTTACGTCATCGGTTTCGATAGGATCATCAGAAATGCCAATTTTTTCCAACGAAATAAAATCATCGATGTCCGGGCAAGCTTGTGCCACCTTTGACAACGATGATATCGCAGCCAATTCCGCGTTAACTAAACGATCATTCATGCGTTCCGTGAGGCAGAAAAGAGACGGACTACTGTTAGAACCTCCGTTTTGTTCGCCCATGAAACGTCCGCCTAGAACGAATCCGAGACTAGTAGGGATAATACAAATGACATTATCGGTCCGCACCCTTGTGCCTGCAACAAGTTGCCAGAAGTAGTCGGTGCCTATTAGTGGATCTGGCGGCATATGATCATGACAGTAATCGTCTGCCATGGCACAACCGACAGAATCGATGAAGTTGCTTGTCGCCTGAGGTAACTGTCCTGGTGATATCGTACAACTAACAATAGCCGGAGTTGTGTGAGCGTCGATCCGACACGAAGTATCATCACGAAGCAACAATTTAAATCGAACCGCTCTTGACCGAACCTCTGTTGTACGTGTCATACCAAACAACATGAAGCGTTTCCGGGTCAGCGGCTGTTAATTGTAATTCTGTAGATACTCTTTCCGTTATGTATGTTCGGTTACTCCACGAATCGAGAATCAAGCGGATTTGTTTGGATTGCCCAGTTTCCGGATTTACTATTGTTGCTAGAGCTGTAGAGAGTAGAGAGTGCTCTTCAAGACACAATCCAGATACCATGTCGGAACAAAATTTGTCGCCAGTCAAATTACGCCGGTGTTGTTCATTAACGCTGTGACTTGAGTCTGACGCAAATGGATGGGACAAAAGGGCGACGGGTGTTCGCCGGATTTATTACAAAAGAAACGCCTCAATCTAGACGGGTCTGTACGGCATTGGGCCGAAATATGGTTTGGATACATGCATCGGCTACACTTATTTAAGGCATTCAACCGTTGACATCGTTGTTTAGTAGTTGGATATTTGGAACACTGGGAATTGTAGTGGTCCCCATTGCAGAAGAAACACGGGCGATTAGGTTTGGCCACCTGTTTGCCACGCGAACTCTCGCGTGGGCTTTCGATAGAAGTCAATGTAGAGCTCAGAGGAGAGGACTGGAACCAAGATGATTGGTTCTTAGAAGACTTGACGTCCGATCGACTCCCTGAATTCGTCACCACACCTTTTGTACCAAAAGGTTCTAAGTCTCCTAACATTCCTTGAAGACATGTCAAGAACTCGTCAATGTAATCATGTAAAGCTGTCTGAACCTCACTTACGGTTGAGTGGGTTCCGACGCCTTTACGTCGTGACAATTCACGAACTACATCACTCGGGTATTTGCTCATCACGTCCATAATCAGCGACCGGTTTGTATCTATGTTTTCGCCTTCGTGCTGGAGTTGGCAAAAATGCGTTGACAATCATCGTATGTGCGCTGAAGATCGGTAACTCGATTCGATGAAGTCCGCAATCGTTTGAGCTGACTATATAAATTCCCTATTATCTTTTCTGGCGTGCGTTCGAAACGGTCCTTGAATATTCCTACAGCCACTTCATAACTACTGTCTTTGACGTCCAATCCATCAATCGATGACAGGGCCGAACCTCGAAGCTGTCCTCTTAGGTATAACAGTTTCTCTACCCCACTGAGACTGTTGTCATCGTCAATATTGACCTTACAAATGGCCCAAAACTGACTCCACTTAACCGGATCACCGTCGAATTCGGGGAGGACGAGCTTCGGTAGTTTTGTTGACTTGTTCCTAGATCCAACGAGTGTGGAGGTGGGAGCAGATGTTGAACCAACATTCAGATAAGACGACTGCTTGAGGCGCCGTAAAGCTAACTGTAAGAGTCTCACGTGTTCTCGACCGTCGTCGATTAGATCAACAAAGTTTTCGTGTTCCACAAATGAAGAGTACTCTGCTTCTTCGGCTTCGACGGCGTCATCGGGCAAGGTTTCGATTAAACGCTGCCACTGTTGTTGATCTTGCTGCAATTCTCCGATTGCCGCCTCTAGCTTCTCAATTGTTTCCTCAATACTAGCTACCACAGTGACTACTGCTTCATCGTCGTTACTGTCTACCGTACTTGCTTCTTGTAGAATAGGATTAACGGTGACGATCACTCTTTTCAAGCGAGCTTTTCGAGATCCAATTGAATTCCGTATCAATCTTTATTTACTTTTCGGTGGCATTGTTATAGGTGATTGTCGTTGACAGATTGAAAATCATCCTGCTGGTTGCGCCACTTACTGTCATGAAATCGAAAGGTTACTCGATAATCACGTAGAAGGAAATGTCAATAATGCCTACCTTTTATTCGTTGGTGTTAGCAGCATAGTTCTGGATGCAATTGGGTTACGCAGCTTCACGATCTCGGTGACAGTTCTTACAGACAATCGTTGCACTCAAGGTGATAATGATGAGACGAGATAAATCTCGCTGTTGGAGCTGTGGTTAGTGAGATTTGTTGACGGTACGGCACGATGGTTGGTATATCATAGATCTACTGACTAGCACGATTCAACACACAGGTAGGGAATCGAAGTTATCTGACTTTAATGTCTTATACCCATTCGATTATAGCTGTTGATACTGATTCCCGTTCGATTATAGCTAACTGCTGACGATAATGTTAGTATTGATGATATCGACGTTCATTCGGAGTCATTCACATTTCATATACGCTAGTATTATATTATGAGCTGAAAATAAACGATAGAATGCAGATTCCGCCGTGTTTCCCACACAGACCGAGAACCGCACCGCGAGGTGCCCCTGGATTGTAGACTGACACTTCATCGACCATTGTCCAATCGAACTGTTTCACGATACCTGGAACAAAAACGCAAACCAGACCACGAGAAAAGAATATCACGGCAAGATTCGCCGTGACAGGTACCCGCGGGCCGGGTCGGGTAAGGGCTCAAATGTTGAGCCCGCGGATAGTGGGTAACCCGCGGCTACCCGCGAGTTTCAGAAAGTAATCGCAAAATATCTAGCACAACCCCGAGTACCGAGCAATGCTCCACTTGCAAGAATAACCACACATGGTGTTAAATATTTTGTTTTGCGACCTGAAATAAAGGGTGGGTCAGTGTGTCGTTCGTGGATCATGTGGGTCGCCAAGTTAGGTGGATCACGGTGAGCCGTGAGACTGGTGTAGGTCGTGGATCACGTTGTTAACAGTAGATCCAACCGTGTGCTACTCCCAAAGCCAAATATCACATTGTTCAATATATACCTGGTGAAATGAATTTTAGACTGATTATAGTAGACTTAGTGCTGTGTTGTCGAACGATCGTATTAAGTACAGCATACTTGAAATCAACAACACCTGGCTATTTAGTATCCTCCATCGTATACACAAGTTTTTATAGCGTTTGCGTTTTATATTATTTAATTCTAAGTTACGCATAAATTAAACGCATGTTGGTTTTGGTATTGTTACCAGACGTTTCATCCTTGGTGCACGTTGCAGAAAAAACTGGACTGTTCCCTTTACTGTGCACTGTATAAGTTACTAGGCAGTTCCCTTTAGTGGGCGCTGTAGACCACAAGGAAGCTCCCTTCACTAGGCTCTGCAAGTGCAAATTACGGTATCTTTAGGGCGCTACAAAATTCCTGTGCTGGGCACGGGGCGGCCAGTCTCCCTGAATGCCGGCGAGCATTTGTTGGGCGGTAGGGAGGTTTGCTGCAAAAGCGGATCCCGTCATTGTCCTGGGCAACGAGCGATCGCTGGCGAATAAGCCGCTATCAAAAAATTAAAAAGATTAGATTGGAACGCAAAGCAATAAATATATTGAGCCATTAAAGGATTCAATAGCTTGCGGACCTGGAGTGGCTGAAAAAACGTATTGAGCCCATGGGTACGGGCCTAGTGGTCGTGGGCAGCCCTTTGATCTGTGCGGGTACCCGCGGAATCAATAATTTGTGCACGCATCAAAGTGTCTGATGAGTTGATGGTGTATTTCAAGATACTTAATATTTATACATCATGGACTGCAGAACTTTTAAAATAGTTCTCTTCCTCAACTTTGCACAGAACAATGCCCGCCTCACCGAACAGTTGTTCTGTGGTCGCGATGATACCGGCATTGAAAGCAATACTTTCGCACACTGTTTTTGCAACGGCAAATGTGTAACATGTGCCAATACTGAGGCTGCGCGAACAGGCGTCGCATGCCTTCAAACAATCTTATTCGCTAACTCAACGTTGTATCCAACTTTCTGTTTCTTATCCGGCACTTCAGCTGCAAACATTTAATCAAAAATATAGTCCTTCTGATATGTCTCATCACTGGTATCCGCTTCACACGCTTCGGACGCCCTAATGTATGACATAGATTTCATAACACCAATTAAGTTCAGAATGTAGCTATTCGCTGTGTAGCCGAAGAGTTGGATAGTGCCGTTCCAGGACAAACACTGTTGCTGGATTTTAACACGGCTTACGGAAAACTGTAGCATATTCGTGAAGTGGATATGTCCACACCTGAAAGGTAATCTGCAGTCTGTGCGAATGTGCGCTGCAGTACGGCCACAATTTCTTATCTGTGGCCGCCGTCAATCCTGTACAGATTCGACAAACCAGCACTGACGATCCTTTATTATAAATCTGAATCTTAAATAGCTGAATGTCGAGTGACATTATAGTTTGGAATCTCCAAGTGTGACGTCGGCCTTAAGACTTCAAAGCGCCAACACATAGAGCGTACAGTGAAAGTAGTCGAGTTACCCTACCTCCTAAACCTTCTGCACCCCTGATTATACCAATTTAGAATAAATTATATGTATATTTTTCATATAATAATAATTCTTTACCATCTAGCTGTTTAACCCCTGGCACACCATTCCACCCTCTGCCGGGGCTATTGACTTCCACCCCTAAGTCGACGGACCTTAAACACATTTGAATCATGGTAGATATTTTAATCGGCAAAACGGCAGGATTGCACATGTTTACAAAAATACAAAATGCGTTACGTACAGCACTCGCCACAGTTGACTGTCGCCTAAAGAGCAAACTAGAAACAAGCTAACAAAAAACCAACTATTAAATTTATAAATCCAATCATTGAAATTTCAAATTTGTGACCGTCCGGGAATAGGAGGCCACTGATCGATTGAGCCAGACCATTACCGCACAAGTGATCAAACCCAAGTATATTGATTTTACCAGCGGTAAGCTTTATATAGCGTAATGGTCGCGTAAATAAGCTGAAACAAATTGGTTACGGTAGCTTCCGAATATTCGGAAAAAACGGACCTCGGGCTGGCTCGTCTGTCGGCCCGTAACCGTCCAACGGCTGAGATTTCCCGGAAACGTCCCGAGTACTTCCCGGTAGAGAATTTTTAGGGCTTTCAAATGAGGTCAAAATAGCACAAATCGCTGGAGGATTTTTCTGAGATATTCTATGGACAAACATGCAAAAGTTCAATTAACAGCCATTACTTACGCTAGGTTTGGCTGGTGACCATGATTCCGAGTAGATATGACTTAGGTATATATATGGACATATAGAGATATGCAGGTATATGTGTGTGTGCTACTTGATCTTCACGTCCAGATACTTCTATTTTTCCGCCCCCAATGGACAAATCCTCCCTTTTTATAGCACCTTGAACGCCGCCCAAATAGCTTGATCAGCGCTGTAGTGGCTGGTCTCTCTTATTACCGTGGAATCATTGATTGGAATTGTGAGTGTCTCTAAGTCAACTACCCATTGAGACATCTAACGAGACCAGGCGAGTCTCGACCTGATCAGTCGTTTCGCTATTATAGGAGTCATTCTTCCGTTTTATAACGCACTACGAAAATTCAACACAAAATTCCGTCAGTTTGCACCAACCCCGTATTTGACCCCCGACACTAAATGCGCTCATGCGACATCTCATTCTACTCGCCTGCTTTTGGCGAGCACAACGATATACGGCGGGCCTCCGTTCGACTACCCGCTAACTCGCTATAACACATTAAAGTGCCCCTAGTCTGGAAAACCCGACTATAGGTGGGTACAAAACAGCCGAAAATTTATACCTAATCCGAATATCGGCAAATCGCCCCTCATCACGTTCACCACGCCGAGATATCTCCAAATCTACCCGGCGGGTCTCCGTCTGTTGTCCCGTTAACCCGGGACGGCCGACAAAAGCGCCCTCACCAGCATCAACACTCTCTTTATCTGTGGCAATTTTAGTGCCCCTCTAACCGCTGCCTTTTGGGCAGGGAAGTCACCCCTCGTTGGAATCGCCTTTCCAAGGCGAGTTCAACGATGCCCGGCGGGCGTCGCTCCGCCCAACCGTTAGTGCGGGAGAGCCCGCTGAAACCCTGTATACTTATATATGGCAGAACCCAAATGTGGGTCCCGATCCGCCACTGCGTCTAACCCCCTCGTGTTTGGTATCATTCGACCCCGTTTTTCGTCCTGGGACCGAATTTCACCCCAGCCCCTCGAAAATTCCCCGGGATATCCTTTGTCCCGCTACCCTTCCCGTGCCCCTTCTTTTTCTCTCCGTGTCCTCGTCTTCTTTTTCTTTTCTTTTCGCCCTCTCTCTAACTGGCTTATTTGGTCGGTTGTTGTCGCCGCTGTCGTCGTGGCTGTGTAGTATGTATTGTAGTATTGTTGCTATTATAGTATTGTAGTTTTGTTGCTATTGTTGTAGTTGTTGTTGTTGCTATTGTTGTGGTGGTTGTTGTTGTTGTTTTGTGCGTGTTTCCGATGCGAACTTGAGCGACCTCTCTGTCGCTCAGGTCGCCTGTGTGTCTCGTGTGTATTGTATGTTTATGTGCTCATGAGTATTTGTTTGTATGTGTATGTACGTATGTATATAGATATAGATATATATATGAACTTATATACGGAGACATGACAAAAAAACGGGACGAACGAGGACAGTACGTACAAAACGACACTAAATTCATAAGTTTTACGGACGGACTGGACACGAACGATTGGGCAGGACGGGGGGTATGTTTGGGGCCCTCCCATGGGTTTGTGAGGCCCCCGACTGGGGCCCTCTTGACGGTTGTGGGTACCAGGGAATGTGCTGCGCCCCCAACCACAAGATCAGCTTATTCCCGGAATCGGTTCCCCCCCCTTTTTTTTGGGACGTTTTGTGACACCATATCCCAATATCTGAGAAAACGTCAGAATGGAATGTTTGGCTTTATCTTAGAAGCCAACATGTAAACGTGCAATGTTTGCACGTTCGCCCATGGATCTAATAGTAAAATCTAGCCCCCAGATGGACTTTTAGGAGGCTCACGCAGGTGATGGATGGGATTGCTAACTCGTCGAACAATAGAAATTTAGCCTTAAATCGACGAGTTAGCCCACAAAGTTTGATGAATGAGGACATGAAGAGCGCATTGACACGAAACGAGGACAAATTCTCAGCTTATTCCAAGCAAATCTATGGGTAGAAGCCGAGTTTCAAATTTGAAATTTGACGAGTGACCCAATTCTTTTCGTGGGACAGTTGGAAATAACGGACAATTTAAGTTAGGTAATGGGTTTAGTGATTTGACTGATGGGTTTTTGGGTAAGGAATTTTAAGCTGATTGACAGGAATTTGAAAATGACAGTGGGATAGGGTTCAAAATTTTATTCGAATTTGAGTTAAATTCGCAGATGTTTGACCTCTGAGTATTCGGAGGGTCCAAATTTGCGTCGGCGATTTCGATTGAAGCCGACTCTCTTTAACGGGGTTCCAGGGTTTACGATACCTATCAAAAATAATATTTGGGGAATTTTCCGATTGGGCGCCCGGGTATGAACTCGAAAAAGTGTGCGCCAAAAGATCATTGACGATTGGATGGCGACAAAATCGCCATCTTAAAATACAGGCGAAAATTTTGAAGCGACGACTACCGCGTCGACTCTTGGAATCAGTTCGACTTCGGCAGCGCAGAGTTCGGTCAACTTTACTGACCGGCTCCGACGCTTTAGTTTCACTGCATGGTTTTGCCTCCATTTTTTGACTTTCTTGTGCTTTTGTTTTCTCGGTTTGGAATGGGATTCGACGACTGGAGGACCCGTATAGACATCTTTCGTCTCGAGGAAGGGGACTAGCAGTTGCTGTCCCGGATCAAACTTTGTAAGTCAGGACGAGAACCGAGAGGGGAGGGGGTTATTTTCCTCAGCGATGATTGTAACAGACCGTTCGTCGAAAGTCAGTTATCGGTAGCATTAGTTGACACGCCATACGTTGAGTTTACGTCCGTCAGTGGACGCCCCGTTTTACATGCTGACTTGCTACACTTTTACAAGCTTCTTGACAAACCTCCTTCAGTCGAGTTCTGTTTTGGGCATCTTGAGCGATTGCACGGAAGGTATTAAGTTGTGGGCACCAAAGTCGAAGTGGTTCCGATTCCCCGTGGTCTTAGGTAAGACAAATTAAAATGGACGCCTCTCGTCCACGGTTTTACATAACTCGTCGTTCTTGAGTTAGGAATAATGAATTTTCCTGAGTCCACCACGGTAAAATTTGCCGACGAACGCTAAGGACTTGTTTCACTATTTGCGTTTACAGTTTACAAACTTATAGCTTAGTTGACCGTTCGATGCTCATGCCGCTGCGTGAGCTCGGACTGATTTCGCAGTTAGGGACGGAGGACTAGCCGCTGTCGGGCTTTAGGAAGCCCCAAAATTTCGTTTATCAGTTTGAGCTAAGAAAATTTGGGAAATATAAAAGATTAAACAAATTCTAAGTATGTTAATATGAGCATAAGGTATTTTCTTCCTAGAAAGGAATGAAATCTGCATACTTTCGTAGTTAAATTCATTTGCTTTGATATGAAGCCAGTGTCTTGGTAGATCTTCATTCTAAGTGTTGTATAGTAGTTCGCTTCGATTGCCCGAGTCTTTGACAGCCCCCGACCTTCCCTCGCTAGTAACCCGTCAAAGTACGGTACGGCAATGTAATATTTATCTCCGGAATCATTGAAATTGAACTATTAAGGTTACCAAAGCTCGCAACAACCCGCATACATGGTTCAGGGTTGGCAATAGTATCGTTTGAACTACTTTTGACAAAACGACCTGACAGCATGGCCAGATGCCACAACCGGCTGCGCTTTTCTGTTTAAAGGCCCGTTAGGTTGCCCCATCTATAAAATAAAAATTACTGTACCCTGATTTTAATAAGAAAGATTGCGTCCTCTCGCGAACCGTTTTGACCCCAAACCGAGCAAGTGCAAAACCCCGTTTTCTTTTTAGAGCGACTTGATCGCTGAGTTTAGCCGTTCTTTTATTTTTATCTAGTTGCCCGTTAGGCTATGTACGGCGTGTGCCCTGTTTTCGGTTTTATCATTTCAGTCTCTCTCCTTTTTCAATTTCGCATTCTGAGATTTGATCCTGCACGGGGGATTTATGCCCGCTGCAGAGATTTCAGTATTGACCACTCGACCATCGAGGTCTGACGAATTTCAGTAAAATTTTAGTAATAACTCGACTGCACAATTTCGATAGTGCAGTCGAGTCACTGTATAACTGCAATGTGTACAGTGCAATAAGGTCTTAGGATGAGTTACATAGAGAGAGGACAGAAAAGATACGAACTACCAAGAAAACAAAGAAAAGAAGAAGAAAGGAACCAACCAAAGCAAACCCCAAAAGAAAATTGCCAAACCCACTTCCGAGCGTGAACTGGTCCCCGTTGTGGGACGAGCTCGACCGCCCGTCAGAACTGTTGGCATAGCGACATTGGTCGCTTAGGAGTTACTGAAGATGGCACTTGTTCGTGCCCCCCTCCCACCTATTTAGGTTACTGAAACAGTGGCTAGGGGCGACCAATCAAAGCGATCAAAACGGCGCCCCCGGCAAGTATTACACAGTTTAAACATTATTCCACCTCCAAAATCAATCCCCCCACCGGTATAAGTCATCTATTCGCGATTGATTAGGCCTAGGAATAATCGCGCTCCCGCTTGGACTACAGGAGAGGCTGAGACTAAAGCAGTGGCAATTAGCGCCAAATCGATCTTAAGGGCGAAACGTGGTGAGATACTCGATAGGGATGTTGGGCAAGATTTACTGGACAAGGAAGGCACCCCGGACAGAGTTTATCTAGTGGCCCTGTAGGCACATCGCTGGCTGTACGATGATCGTTGGCATTTGCGCGCTTGTATTATAAGTAATCAATTGTCCTTGACCGTATAATAAATTGTACAATATTCGGTCTCATTAACATGACTATGTTTTACTTACACTTTAGACCCATATTTTTCTCGTACCGCCGTTCATACCCCTTTTCTACTGAAGCCATACTGTGGAAAAACGAACCCTCCCCTCTCCCCACATGGCCCTCTTTTGTGCATAACGCCGCGCGTTATCGAGAGCGAATTTCGAAGCACGCCATAACGCATAACCCGAGCTATAGCTGACCGCTGACCTAGTTGGACGCCTCAGGTATAGATTCTGGTCCGGTATTTCCAGGAACTCGTTCGCTCGCACCGCCCCGCTCCCCGAATAGACGTGGACAAGGGAACGATCGGGTACGACTGTCTCGAAGTTTTCGTTTGTATAACGCTTCAATTGCCCGTATTTGACCTGTGCTGTTTAAATCTTAAAATAAACCGTTGAAAATCATTCATCGTGTCCAGCGTTGTTTATACCCAAGTGCTATTAGTGCGTCCGCATGGGCGGGCCAACCCCGCGTGCCACGGCTTGACGAGGGGAACATTCCAAGCCCTGACACGAGCAGTTCGCCACCAGCGTTAGTATATTAGAATGACAGAATTACTGCGGGAGTTGTCCACAAAAGATTACCTAGCGAACTCACTCGTGAAATCAGTACACGCAAATAAAGATAAAATTTACTAGGAAAACTTGTTCTCCAAATACTATTATAACTAGGTTATCAGGATACAAATTAGACAGTCCGACGTTAAACTCTCAGGGAATGTCGGAACCCTGTGGGGCCACCTAGGCCACAACTTGTGAAAGTGTTCGAAAGGGAATAGATCTAGTTGAACTCAAAACTTATCTAGTAAACCAAAATTATCACGCTCTCTTACTTTAAATTAAGCTAGACAAAACAACTTCTGTTACACTCGTATAGGGAATATCGGTTTGACATTATGACCTGTGAGCAGGTTTCGGTGTCAACCTCCCTGGGGGACCTCAGTAATCATACCGAAATACTAGACACGTGCGCAACCTATCGGGCGTGGTCCGAACACACCCCGTGAAGCGCGCCTGCGGCCTGCTAAGCTCCATAGCTTGGGTCTGACCGAGAAATGTGGCTAAACTGTGAAACTTATGGTCCACCCTTGAGGTTATGATAGCCGGGGTCGTATGGACACGGTGTTAGGAAGTTGCGCCATGCAGCTGCTTCCCGTTATTACACATAACGAATATTTTTCAAAGTTGTCCCCTATTAGATAGTAGTTTATTAAACTGTGCGGATATGAAAATGGAATTGTTATAAACACTATGTTTTAAAAATAAGTCTCCTTAAAAATTTTCAACAAATCGAATGACTAGTTGTAAGACAAGACATTACCTTAAAAAATTTTTCTTCGGCTTATCATATATTGTATTTAGGTCAAATTGTCATGTTTAGGTCAGACCAATACATTATACTCGCTACTATGAGACAGAGGATTAACCCTCTGAGGCCCGGAGCGTTGCCACCCTCTCGCCGCACGGGACGGGTACCGATTCTCATCCCCGAAGGCGCTCTGAAAATTTTGCCAAAATTGGAGGGGAATTTGGCAAAAATTTCAGGCAACTGGCAAAAGTTAGAAAAATTTTGAGTCCCAAAAAGATTTGCAAATTTATTCACCCAGACGACCACCCACCGACCGGGTCATCCTCCTCAGCGTAAGCCGGAGGTCCTCCGGAGGCACTGCTAACCCAAGGACGTCGGACCACGTGCATTTATGCTATACATGGATTATTTGCAGGCAAAAGCCAAGTTTTATTGAACGCAAATGTCATGGAAATAGATTGTATATTGCGTTTGCTATGCATTGTTAATTTCCTTGGCAAACAAAAAGTACCTTATTAAGTGCAGTGATGCTACATCTTGGGCAGTCAAACATGTTTGCCTACATGGCAAATGGTATCAGCAAACGAATTATTGTAAAAAAACCAAAAATATCGTCACTGACTCCAGTGGGCGTGACCAGGGGCAAATGCAATTTTGGCGACATAATTTTCATGTATCATTTAAATTTGCCTAGAGATTTTAATAAATCCCTGCTTCTAGTGTCAATTTTTGAAGTTACAGCGTCGATTATGGTATGTTTCCCTTTAACCCCTATCCTCCGCCACAAATTTGTAAATTTTAAATATATAGTGATAAATGCTTGATATGGAAGTTCAAAAAAATATTTATTAGCGCTGTGTTTAAGACAGTTTTTAGATTATATTGATTACCTTGCTCCAAAAAATTTCAAAAATATTTCTCAATAAATATATACCTGCATAAACCATTCCAAACTGATTCATGTGTATTTTTATAATGTGACTGTTTAAACCTTAATATTAATCCCAAGCCTTCAACCAAAGAATGTATACACTTCTTTTGGCGCCTTTTATCTCAGGTCATAAATGCAGTTTGAATGTTAAAAACTTTACATTTATTGTGAAAAAATTCTTTCCAAACTTTTTCATATTAAGGATGCCCAAAATGTCGAAAAGCTTGTCAGAAAAAGGGAACCTTTTGTGAACTGCAAAAATGTAATTTTCACAAAAATTTACTGGAAATTTTCTGAACCGTCTCATCGAGTTGAATCATGTGGCAGCAAAATTATTGATCGCCGTATTCTCAAACTTGACGAATTTTCCGCGTCCGGTCATAGGAGAAGACTCGATTTTGTAAACAACCGACATAGCTCATCATGACAATACAACCATATATAACTATATTTGCAAAACTTTCAACAATTTGTGTTGCGTCACCAGCTTGCTGATCTAATTTTTAAAGAACCGATAAATTTAACAAGTGTAAGTTCTGAAAAAATAGAAACCGACCAGTTTTGGTGTTTATTTTTGCTTTCTTTCTATTTTTATGTCATCTATATTCTCTCTGAATATATGCCATGTCTAAAGCGAAGAATACGAGACAAAGCATATAAGTTCAAGCTAAACGGAAATGTTTAATAGTGTCTACTCAGAGTCCACACATACCTTAGGTTTGAATGATAAGTTAAATGAACTTAGCTATGACGAATCGAAAAAATGCAAAATATAATAATTTTCCGAAAGCAGGGGCGGCGATCCCTAAAATAGTGGGGGATGACCATAATTTTTCTCTAGTTCTTATCCCTGGATCTTGATTTCTGAGGAAGGGGAAGTGCAACGCCTTCATCCCTCCACCGACCCCCCCCGAAATCGCCGTCCATACCTCGTAGCCGTTCCTGCTGAAAATCTGAAATACTTGTTACAGTATGATAATACTTTGAAAAAATTTCTGTCGCGAAGATGTCATCAAATTTTTAATAAGTAGTCGGCTTTAATTTTTCATCTTGAACACAAATCAGTGCAATTCATTATGATATCCAAATAAATTAAAAAAGATGTTATAAAAAAATTAGAAAATTTAAACCGTAAATTTATGTAACGTTGAAAACTAGAATTGAATCAGTTAACCTATATGATTTTTTGGTGAGATTATTACTGGCCTTGATAGACCCATTTCCCTATTGCTCCCAAATTTATTAAGCGCTTTTCCATAGTTTGAATTTTTAAATAACTGTTATAAACGTTTATAAATAACTTTATTTCTTACCAGATAAATTTGTTCGTTTGATTACTTATATTTGGCTGGTAATAAACAAACAAACAAACCCTAAAGTCAGGTGTAAAAAATCATTTTGATTATTACAAATCTTCCAACCTGTTTAAAATTAGATAAAGCTTTCCATAAATTTTTTCTTTAAGTGAAATCTGTTTGGAAACGGCGACGTAACTTTTATTTTCCCTAAATTTCCTTACTTTAGAGCAAACGTAAAGAAGAATCATCTTGGTAAATTCATGATTTTTTATATTGAAGATGATTTCGTATAATTTGAGTTTGACAAGGTCTAAAAGTCGAAATGTTTTGCGACTGGCCTATTGTAAGCCATGGTGTTAATTCATAAAGATGATTTTAATTACTATAAATTTTATTGCTTCAGAGAGACGACAACTAGTTTTCAATTATGTCTAAATAATGCATTTCATCCACTTCTAGGAATAATGTAATTCACGTGCAAACAATTTCAAGACTTTTAACTTAGCTCCCGTCACCTGTTTAAGCCAGACCTTATATCGTTTGAAAAAACAACGGCTTTAGTGATAGGATTCGGGGGCCCCAAGGTTTTAGAAACAAGCAATCTAAGCATTGTAGACGTGAAACTTATGGTATGTCTATGGCTTAGATTTAGTATATCGATAACTTCACAGTATGCATTTGATTTACGCCCCTAAACGGTATACGGCCCGTTAGCTTAGTAAATAGTTTGAATCGAAAGTCTTTTACTTATAGTGTGATGGTTTCGTTCCCTAGTAGTTGCAGGAATTATTATTTCTAGAGACTAATTCTGAGTATGATATACAGTTACACAGGTGAATGGGATGCATTTAATATACCCTGACTAGCTGCTATTACAAAGTATTTACATAAAAATTAGCTAAAATTATAATTTTTATCCATACAGAAGTTAGTCCAGCTCAAATTCGATCACCAAAGCTGACTAATCACTCAAAATTGTCCAGAAAATCGCTTGATAGCAGCTGCGTATTTGCCGCTGTTTCAACGGAGAATCCGCGTTCTAACACCAATTTAAACGACTGTTTCTCCCGTTCGGCTGGGCAGCATTACACTAGGTCTAATAATGTATTGTCATCAATCAATTCATCATTAACTTCGAGACCAGCTTCTCCCGCGGATTATTTGCTTTTTCTAGCGATATAAAATTATTAAGTAGCTAATGATTTTTTCAGGCAATTGACACGCCACTGCTGGTGATATGACATACGGAATACATCAGCAGTGATTATATTAATTTTACGTTTCGTTATAGTAATTTTGCCGCCTTTTTAAAATTTATTAAAAATATAGGGTGTTGAAAATACCATAGTATATATAATATGGTTTCGGTGACACCGTCCTTATGTTTTAGAGTATTTCTGGCCGAATGCCGTGCACCATAAATAGCGATAAAACTTTCACACGATGGGCAACTTATAACGTGAACGCCAAATTATATTATATAGCATACCTAAAGTTATTATTTATTAACGTTAACAATTGCTAATTACTTACTCGAAAATTATTAGTTCCAAAATAAATGGGAACAAATGCCAACCACACGATACACGTTGAATACATCGTAAAACCGATATGTTTCGTTTCATTGAAGTTTTCCGGAATTGCTCGTGTTTTAAATGCATAAATGGTACAAAGGCAAATCAATGCCGCATTATAGAACAATGGAATAAGAAGAGCGTACGATGTTTGATGGCACGATAGAACAGCGCTTGACCGGGTAGGATGTGTAACGCCGGCACGTGGTGGTTCAACAACAGCCCATATACATGATCCAAGAAATTGAACCCCGACAATTAGTGAACAAATCAAGACCTGCGATCGAGGCTGAATACACGGTGGATTTGTAGTCTTACGAAAATTGGGCGAAAATATCCGCGCTAATCGATTGGTTTTCGTAAAAATTGCAGCATAACAAAGGCAAAGACAGCTACCAAGGCCGACCCGAAGGATTGCGCATAGCGCCATGTTTGGCCGTGAAAGTAGCACAAACGTCATCGCATAGCTTAAAAATACGCCCAACAGCATAATATAGCACAGTTCACGTCCGGACGCCATGATTATTGGAGTTTTGTTGAATCGAACGAACACATGAATTACGAACAGCGTCGAAATGATACCAGTGGCTGAAATATATATAACAGACAGCGGTACAATACAATACCCATTGTAACAAAAACTACTCAAAATTAAATTCATATTCTTGGCATTCGCTTAAATCGTCGCCAAAAATTTGGTTTTCTTTTATCAAATTATATTATCAGTTTTGCCGCACGACAAAAATATTTTAACATTTTAGCTAAGATTCTATTAACAACAATTTCGAGCCTGCTAATTTTTTTGTGACAATCGTTTCCTCTAATCGCATGGATAGATTTTCGAATAAATGTTTTATATGAGTTACATAAATATCCATTATTCCGTTCATAAAAAGTTGATATTTTCGATTATATTACTCTGACCAATAAATTTAATGTACTGACGTAGCTATAAAACTATCATTTTGGTGATATGGACTTCCGTAATATTTTGAGTTATAATATATAATAGTTATATATTACGTCTAATTGCGTCGGATCAAACAACTCATACAATCCTCCTCAATCTTTAAAAAAAGAATCATTGCTTTTTTAGAAATACTTGTTGTCAGACTACCCGCCTTGGACATACAGTTCAAAATTTCAAATAATACTCCGGTAAAATCAAATTAGATTACTAAATGATTTTTGTATACTGTAAGATGACTGGTGCTTTACAGCATTGTTTAACCTCTTTAAATGTATTTATTTTGCTGTTAATTGTTTTACAGTGGGAATATCATTATGTATAATGGTCTTGGAGCTTCAAGACGCTAATATTAGCATCACTATAAGCTAAGATTCAGGATTTTCAGTTTTTTACGCTGTTCCGTTTGTCTTGGAGTTGTAGTGCGCGGCAGCGGCAGCACTGAACTGGATTTTGTGACTGGAACTGAACTTGAATTGGATTTTGACTGAACCAAAATAAAACCGGTTTCTTATCACTGATTTGAATATTCAAATCAGTTGAGTACCCTCTGGTGTATAAATACGGATGCCGGAATGGAGAAGGGAGTCAGTTTTTGTTTCAATCTTAAAAGTCTAGAAGTCTATCCACTCGCACAGTCACTTTAAGAACTGCATTGGTTTGGTTTGCACCACGCGATGCCTTGTGGTTTTGTAAGCGCTTTATAAGGGTTGTGCCATTCGGCACCTAGTTTAAGCATCGCAAAGCGTCAACGCTCAAGGCCAACGACTCAACGACAAGATCGTCAGCAACGACGTGCAAACAGAAGCATTGATCACCAGACTTAACACTGATAATTGAACTTTGATTGTTTGATTATAGTAGCAGGAAAACTCGCTACATTGGTGACCCCGACGTGATCCCCTGCACGGAGTTTCTTCACACAGCTAGAGCACAACGCACGCTCGCTCCGCGACTCCGCAGGGGAGTTATGTAGCATCGCACCACGCTAGCATATATAGCGTAGCTGAACACGTTGTGATCGGGGTCTGTGGTGTAACGGTAGCGCGCTAGTCTTGCAAGCTAGAGTTCCGGGTTCGAATCCCGGCTGGTCCAATGTATGATCACTGCGTGGATCCCTTCAATTGGTGAACCCGACGGCATCACATTCTCACAACAGGACCTCCAACCTTCGAACGACCTCGAAGGTTATTCGGTGACAAACTTCGCATCGCCAAACAGACGTTCGCTAGGCTCGAAGCGGAAGGCATCGTTTACCGTGGCGAATCACCATGGGCAACACCGCTACACATGGCGCCGAAACAAGATCCGGTCAATCCTTGGAGGCCATGTGGTGACTACCGGCAACTCAACAAGCACACGATTCCTGACCGGTATCCGATGCCGAACATCGCGGATCTTACAAACGAGTTCAATGGTTGCGCCGTCTTCTCGAAGCTAGATCTGGTCGCCGCGTTCCATCAAATCCCAGTGGCGAAGGAAGATCAATTGAAAACAGCCGTCACAACCCCTTTCGGATTATTCATTTTCCGCCGCATGCCGTTTGGTCTACGAAATGCTTCACAGACATTTCAACGTTTAATGGACATTGCTTTGCAGGGTTTACCATTCGCAAAGGCGTATGTTGACGACGTTATTGTAGCGAGCCATGATGAAAAGGAACATTATAAACATTTACAAACAGTTCTTGATCGATTTCACGAATTTAATCTCCATTTAAAACCTTCGAAATGCGAACTTTTCAAACAGTCTGTCAATTTCGTTGGAGTCCAAGTTTCGAAATGTGGTCTCAAACCGCTACCGTCCAAGGTTGACGCAATCGATTCACTCCAATTACCGTCAACGTTTAAAGAACTCAGACGATTCCTCGGTATAGTTGGTTTCTATCACAGGTTCGTTCGCAACTTTTCCGATATCGCAGCACCGTTAACATCGCTCACACGCAATGCTAAGCAGAATTCCAACGCCAGTCTCAAATGGGACGACAACGCTAAGCAGTCGTTCAACGATTTGAAAGAGGCGCTGAAATAATGTGTCACGCTAGCCTTTCCTGACCAATCAGCGTCTCTCGAGCTGACAACAGATGCATCAATGCAAGCCGCTGGTGCCGTGCCCAATCAAGTCAAGGACAGTGTCAGACAACCGCTGGCATTCATCTCGCGCAAGTTCACAGATGTCGAATCACGTAAGTCAGCATTCGATCGCGAACTTTTAGCAGTTTATCTCGCGCTCAAACACTTTTCATGGCTTCACGGTGTAAAATTCGTTGTCCGTACCGATCACAAACCATTGCTTCATGCTCTTGATATGAAAACGCCTACACCGCAACAAAGTCGATGGTTGTCATACATCGCTGAATTCAACTGTCGAATTCTGCACATTTCTGGTCAAGACAACGTCGTCGCGGATGCACTTTCCCGAAATGAATCAACATCATCAACTTCGCAATTATGGCCGCAAGAACGAATGGTCTCAACGGTTGCGATTGATTTCGATCACGATTTGGCTACAGCTCAAGCAAACGATACGGGCCTCAACAAGTTCTTCGCCGAAACAACGCTCTCGCTTCACAAACTTCCGTGTGGCCAATCAACAATTGTTTGCGATGCCAGTCGAGAACACTTACGACCGTACATTCCCGAATCCATGCGACATAAACTGTTCAAACTAGTCCATGGTTTGTCACATCCTGGGATCAAGGCATCTCAACGTATGATGACCGAACGATTCATCTGGCCAAGCATTAATCGTGACGTGGCGAAGTGGGTCAAACATTGCGAACAATGTCAATCGTCCAAGGTCATTCGTCACACAAAGTCAATCATTGGTCAAATACCGACATCAGCTCGTTTTCATACCGTTCACATCGACATCGTCGGTCCGCTTCCGTATTCCAACGGCTACCGATATCTCGTCACGATCATCGATCGATTCACTCGTTGGTCCGAAGCAATTCCAGTATCGGATATCTCAACTGAGTCAGTGGCAACTGCATTCCTTCATGGATGGGTTTCCCGTTTTGGTGTCCCTCGGATCCTGATCTCCGATCGAGGCGCCCAATTCGAATCTGCGGTCTGGAGCCATTTGATGGAGCAGCTCGGGATCAAGCGCTCTCGAACAACGGCATATCATCCTGCGTGCAATGGAGCTGTCGAGCGATTCCATCGTATTCTCAAAGACGCCCTCACCACGCATGCAACGGATAAATCCTGGTATCACGCTCTACCGTTGGTGATGCTCGGAATTCGATCTGCCGTCAACAAGGATGGTTTCAGTCCTGCTCAGATGGTATATGGTGCGTCAGTGGAGCTACCGCATCCGTTCTTCATACCGACTCAACCCGAAATAAGTGACAATGATCCTCAGTTCATGAAAGATTTCTTCCGGTTTACGAGAACACTCAATCCGCCGATACGCACTCATTCAAACGCAACATCTTACGTACCGAAAGATCTCCAATCGGTCGATTTCGTTTGGATTCGCGACGAAACACGGCGTCCATTGCAACGGCGCTACCTCGGTCCATTCAAAGTCGTCTCTCGCAGTGACAAGACGATCACAGTCAGCGCCGATGGTGAATCGAAGACAATATCCGTAGATCGTTGCAAACCTGCGTTCCTGGAGCAGTCGTTATTCACCCAGCTCCGCCATTCGCAACAAGGCGAACAACGTCCTGGCATTCTAAAACGCTCAGACGCTTCAGTTTGTGATAATTCCGCAACAAACAACCGACGTTTTAGCGAAGGATCGATCGTCATGGCGAAGTTCCCCGGTTATCCGAAATGGCCTGCAACCGTCATCGATCCAACAAAATCAGCGCTTAAAGGATGTTCGCAACCGGCAAATTCAATCGCCGTCCAGTTTTTCAAAACAGACAAAGTCGCGTTCATTCCGCTCAGCGACCTCTTCCCGTTCGACGTCAACCACCAGTCACGACATCGAGGTGTTCAGCATGCTATGCGTCTCGCAATCGCATCCTTTGGTGAGCTGCCATCGACGCATTCGGTACGGCACCGATCCTATGGTGTCCGATTCGACGTCTAACGGCTCCGCCTCCAACGAAGGGGGTGATGTAGTGCGCGGCAGCGGCAGCACTGAACTGGATTTTGTGACTGGAACTGAACTTGAATTGGATTTTGACTGAACCAAAATAAAACCGGTTTCTTATCACTGATTTGAATATTCAAATCAGTTGAGTACCCTCTGGTGTATAAATACGGATGCCGGAATGGAGAAGGGAGCCAGTTTTTGTTTCAATCTTAAAAGTCTAGAGGTCTATCCACTCGCACAGTCACTTTAAGAACTGCATTGGTTTGGTTTGCACCACGCGATGCCTTGTGGTTTTGTAAGCGCTTTATAAGGGTTGTGCCATTCGGCACCTAGTTTAAGCATCGCAAAGCGTCAACGCTCAAGGCCAACGACTCAACGACAAGACCGTCAGCAACGACGTGCCAACAGAAGCATTGATCACCAGACTGAACACTGATAATTGAACTTTGATTGTTTGATTATAGTAGCAGGAAAACTCGCTACAGAGTTAATATAATGAAAGCAATGCCTGTATTGTTTTGTTTTCATATACCATGCACCACTGTAATAATAATTTTTATAATACTAATTATTCTTGAATGCTGTTATCTGTATATTTGCATATTTTACGACATTTCGATCAATAAAGAAATAATGAAAAGCTCCTGCTTTTTTAAAAAAAACTAAATGACACTCACTTGCTATGATGTACTTTGGGAGAATTGCTATTTTTCTGTGTGCTTGGAATTCAATTCTCTTAATTTGTAATCTCAAACATGACTTTGAGCGAAGACTATCCTTTTCACTCTATTTTACCTTTTGACAGTTTCTGTATTATTTTAGGATTTGGAAGTTTAGTTTTTCCGCCGTCGAGAATTTAAAGTGTATTTTATTAATATATTGGATTATTTTACTAATATGATTAAATTTATATTAAAATATCAATATAATCAGATAACATTTGAGTAAATTTTTAGTATTAAACTTGCTCAATGTTAAATTTCTGTTGATGCTTTTAAAAATTACCTGCGAAAATTCCCGGTATAATCGACCAAAACGTTGTCCATACCATTGTTTCGATCGGTGTTAGAACACATTCGCTGTAGTTGACGTTCGGTATACGATCGAGTGGACACGCCACACATTCACTTCCGTTGACCACGATCGTAAAATCCGGACACGACATACAATAGTAGCAACATGACTCGGCGACTAGTTGAAGGCGTTGATTGGCAGCGCATGTTTCGCGACATTCCGATTCGACACGTTGGCCCCCGTAGCCTGATTCGATTGAGGTCATGTTGATTGAAAGACTATTAAAACAACGACGTAGTTTTACACGTTTTTTATATTATATACATCTAAGACCTAAGATCAAAACATAACATTTATATATTATATTATAATTTATTATATTATATTTCATTATTATTTATAGTATTATATATCATATTGTTATATATTATATGCTTCCTGTAAATGTAATTAATATATATGTACATAATTTACATACCTGGATTGTAGATATATACCCGCATTACGCGTGGGCTTAAGATTTGAGCCTGCGCCCGCAGATATTCGTACCACAGCTCTGGATCCAAATCGTTATGCGTGAGTAAACTTTAGGCGACTCCGCCAACCGTCGTATTCTGTCATTACCGATATCGAATCGCAAACCATTGTTACGGAAAGCAGGCGTAATTTTACTCGATTTTTCGTTAACCGAAAATTGGCAAAATCAAATTCAAGCGCCAGAAATTAGACCTTGCGTTCGAACAGAATTTCGGCGATTTCAGTTTCCAGAAACGATGTTCCCTAATACATTATCATTTAAATTTGGATTATACGGTGTTCTCGAACAAATTTAATGCAAAAGTGATGTCACACAATCAAATCGACAAATTTTCGTTCTCAAAAAGTTGGGTAATTTTACTTCCATTTTTACAAACACAAAATGGTTAGATTTCAATCGCGAGCGCTGTGTTCGCGAACAGTTTTAAGCCGAATTTCATTAAACCAAAAGCGTTCCGTAACAAATTTTATGCAAAAATACTAAATAGGATGGTAGCCGAGGTCACCTTAAGTTTACTCGCGAATTAAACTCCTGTTCGGAAGAACACTTTTTTACGGACTTGCACGATACCGGATCGGTATTTAACCGTTCCGCGACCAGTACCAATAGCTACATAATTTCTTTCTTAATTTATATTAAAATATTTATGGTAATCAATTAGATATCGGTAAATTTTGTAATTGTATATAATACTGAAAAATTTACAGATATTCGCTAAATTCGATATATAAATGAAGAAATTTGAAAGCCACCAATACAGGTTTGCATTTTTCTCTCTTCCCTTGGCCGGATTTAGCAGAGGTGATCAAGCCTCTAATTATCGGCTACTCATTGGATCGAATACTATCGAACAAATATAATACTGTCTGGGCTTGTTTCCCAAAGTTACAAAACAATTCGGCTTTTTTGAGCTTATAATTAAGGTTATATAGTTTTCAGATGCACACAAATCCTCAAAAATCAAATTTGTTCTTCCTTGTGCAATTTTATCAATTACGAGGTGGATCCCTAAATTACGACATGCGCTATTTGTAAATTATCATTTTGTAAAATGACAAACGATGTCTTTGGTTTTGGGGTCCTAAAGCAAACCATTGAATGCTGGTGCTTTGAAGATAAGCAAGGCATGAAAGATGTCCACTGTGCGCGAAAAGTATCTCAATATTAAGTTGTGAAAAATAAATTTTCTTCTCAAAAGTGTAAACATATCAGTACTTGAAATATAGAAAACGCCACGAAAATGATTTGAAACCAAAATGTAGACCATAAAATTATCTTTCACCATTTTAAACTATATGTGGACCAATCCAAATATTCTTGCTATTCTATATTCGGAAAACCTTTAGTGAGACTGCTAGAAACTAGGATAATTGAATTGGTCTACATACAGTTACATTTTTACGCTGTGCTTAGTGTCATAATTTCAAGTAAAATTGTTCATTTCTGTGGTTAGAAGCACTTTTACCATGATCGCAGACCGCTTATAGCATTGACAGATGATTCGCCACATAGAGAAAATGTTGTCCCATCTGCCCCTGGGCCTTGAGTACGAGAAATTAGAGGAAAATATGCCACTTTTGCACAAAAACACATACCTTTATAAAAAGAAGGATAACCCTGTGTATTACTTTGCCGTAAAAATATAGTGTCCTAGTTGTCTCTTTTAGGTACTACTTTCGGTTATGTAAAACTTAAAGGTTACAACGCCGACGGTCCAACCGAATTTCTATTGTTTTCTAATCATATCGTGTGACTCTAGTCATTATAAGATCTCTAATTTTTCATTTTGCTCTCTTTTTCAAATATCATTAAAGTTCAATTTTCACGGTAGTTGGGCATTCGCTGACCCAGACGCTTTAGTATATACCTTTGTAATAGAAAATAACTTGTAATCGCAGTACAAACAACACCAACCCGCTGTACATGTAGAGCACTACAAGTTTTCGGTAATATTCGTGGTGGCCGCATAATGAATATAGAAAGCGTAGGATGGCGGTTTATAAATTTGTCTTTAAAGCTGTTCAGTTGTTCTGACCTCGTGTGTGGCTCCTTTGATCAACGTGTGCAGCGATATGCGAATTTTCATTACATACGCATCCCTTCAAAAAATATCGCTAAATTCGTCAAACTATGGCATATTTAAGTTACTCAGGTACTTTGAACGCTGCTCTGTGGGAACATTTGTGTGAGTATTGCAATTCATCTCCGAAAAAAAACATATTTTACCTTAAACTTCCATCCTCACCTTTCATCCCATTGGCCGACGAGGTTATATTTTCGCTGTTTCGCGGAAAATTGATAAATATAATATCGTCCACGTCTGTCGCCTTTGTCATCTAATTCTACAAGATCACCCTGAAAGCCTGAAATAAAAATTTTTCAGAATGGGGAGCGAATGGGGTTACTTAATCGTGGAGAGCAGTGTCGGGTCATGTGGATACAGGAAAAGAGTGTATTATGAAAATTTTGTACAAGACTATGACACTAGGTACTCCTGTGCTTTAATTTATCCGATTATGTGTAGCTTTTCGGTTACCTCACGAGGATGGCAGGTTGATACATCTAGCTGGTTTTGACTACAAACCAATGTTCTGTAAAGGCCGGCAATAGCGCCTCCAAACAGCGAAGGCGAAAAATGAACAGCCGTAAATATACTGTTCGAAGCAATTTTAAATAAAAAACGCGCAAATATTATTGCGGACTGTGTTCAACGTTAAATATTAGACGACTTACCAATAGTTAAGACGTATATATATAACATGATCTTTGAGTTAACTGATGCATCAGAGCTGCGTTTCCAAGCTACCTTTAGAAATGAACATAAAATGTGCTCAAGAAAGTTAAAGAATGTTAAAACATCAAAGAATTGTTGCGGCACAGACTGTCCGAATCCAACCTGCAGAGGAATAGCAAACCACACTGTTAAACAAGCGCGCGGGCTAATTACAAACCGCTTGCAGAAGGAATCTCAGTCTTCAGATTGTAGCGTACAGCTTTGGTGCACAAGTACGTAGTGTAGTGGATGATAAGGTCCCTGGAGTGTGACGTTCCGTTCGGTCAGTGAAGGCCGAAATATGACGTTCTCCCGCACTTCACAAACGACTATTTTGGTGCGTCAGCTGTGATGACGCGAATGGGTCAACAGCCACATCCCTATGGAGACTCAAAAGCTACGCTTCACTTTACCGACACGTAACAACTGAAAGAACTTCACACTCGCTTAGTGTGTCTTATGCTGTTTAACTCTGAGCATGCTCAAACAGTCTAACATGTTCAGGGAACGTAAGAATTGCCTTTACTTAATTTTGATATAACAGATTTAGATCGGTGCCGATGTGCGACGATCAGCACAGACAACTATAGCTAGATTCGAAGAACTTTTTAGGTAACAACCCACACGGGCCCCGTCGCGAGAAAGCGCCCTATGAAGCGCGCAGCCAAAAGCAACGAACCAGGTTTTGTGACCTACAGTGTCCACATTTTTTGACAAAATAAAAATGTTTGATTAGGCTTTTACCACATTTTCTGCTAACGATGACTGATGCAGGCCCAATCCGCCGCGTTGTACAATACCCTAATATTTTATTAGGTGATCGAGCTATTCGGAATTTCGTGTAAGCTTGGTCTTCCGGCGTAACCGCTAGCAGGCTGATCTAACCCATAATAAATGCTTGTTTTTTGTCGTTGATCGTGAGCTATGTCGATGGAAAGACAATAATGCTAGCTTACCAGACAGCGTAAGACAGGCGTAAAACAGAGGACGTGTTGAATTCCAAAAGCTTGGCTATTCACTGTTTTTCGTCGTACCATATAAACTATTTCATTACTGTCGCCAAATTTTATTACTGTGTTTCAAGATTATATCGTGGATCGTGGCACGTTAAGTTAACGGCTTTGAGCCGAAGCCCTACGATTTGGAACAAGGATCAAGTGAGCCGATCGGCTGTTTACTGACAAACGCAAAATATTACAAAATAAACGGGATATAGTACACAGAAAGTGTAGCCCTTACAGCGGTTTACCCAAATTCTGTAAAGCGGGCTAAAGAAAGCACAAATATATTTACAAAAAAATTTTTAACAAACGAAATTCCAATTGTTCAAAATAAACCAACCACTCCAAACTGTATAACTTCAAAATGGATCGCAATCCTTCCGATATCATGTAAAATAGTAGGTCCGGCGCGGTTGCCCACAGAATTAGAGAAGGACCTTGTTACCCCTTTATACCTGACGACGGAACTCTGCCCCCTAAAAACCGCCGGAGAACCTTCCCCCGGCGACGTCCACTCCGCCTACCGTCCATCCCCTTATGCCGACGGATCATCGACAGCTGTGGATATTAAACGTTATTGTTAACGTATAAGCGTATCTAAATTAGGTTAAAGGTTTATACGAAGATTATATTTCTGATAACCAGCGTAGCAGATAAGTACACCAATTTTTCTGAACGCAGTGCATAAATAGATACATGGAAAAGAAAATGTTCCACACTGAGGATTGGATACCTCTCTGAAACTTAAACGCAAAGCATTGAAAAGGTCCATATCTTTATGGGCCAAGCAAATAAAAATATCGGTCTTACTAATAAAAGACAAGTTTTTGACATGATTCGATAATTCGCGTCCATCGATCGGTACATTAAGAGCACATTGACGCGTGTAGTGATTGCCACAATAGTTTTTGAGCAATTTATGAATGGCATACGCTGCTGCATACGCTGCATCGATTACGAATGGTACAAAACTTTCCTGAATATAAAAACGTGGCCGTAGTTTCCGTTCTGAAATATAATATATATGTTATAATATATGCATTACATATAAATATTGCATATAATACAATCGAAACTGCTAGGATGACGTAAGCATCGACCGAATAAAAATTTTACTGTAACGATTTTTGGCGAATTAACCCATATTTTGGTTTAGATAGTTTGACTGTGATTAAACGAACATTTCACTGTAATGTCATTTTCACTATATAAACATAGTCCACTGTTTATATAGATATATTAAATTATTTTCGCCATGAATGAAACTCATGCTAAGCTATTAAATGTAAAGCAAGAATGCTAAACGTATTTATCAATAGATTAATTTAAAGCAATACCCTAGATAGTGCACAATATACCAAATTTCGTCCGCTGTATAAACCCCAAAGTTGTCAGAAAGTCGTTTTGCTCGTATATTCTAAATGGCAATTATATTTCGAAAAACTAAAAAAATAATTCCGTTTTGGTGCAAACTAAAATTTTAGGCAAAATATGATGTTCACTAAAATCAATTTCACTCATCGTTTCAGCGGCAATAGCTACAGACACAGTGGCGAGTTATTTTTGAGATATTATTTCGTACAAAAAATAACGCAATCTGGATTTTTCGAAAGTAGTTCTCAAATTTTTTTCGTAGAAAAGAACAGCATTCCTGTACACTCATAGTTTATCCGATTGCTATAAATAAAGTGATGTGCTATGTTTGATCGTTTTTCAGAAAGCCGATGCATAGAAAAGCAGTTGTTGGATTTTTACTAAAGAGGAACAGCATACCTGTACTCTCAACGTTCCTGAAACTGGCACAAACAAAGCGATGTGTAAGTTTAAGGTATTCTTTCGACCAAAATTTCGATCTTTTTTACAAATATGACGTTTAAAAAAGCAGTTGTTGAATTTTTCTTGAAAAAGAACAGCATAAACGGTGCACCCATCGTTTCTGGAAATGCTACAAAAAATAACGAGTAATTTTGAGGTATTATTTTGACCAAAAATTTCGATGGGTTTTTCAGAAAATCGACGTTTAGAGAAGCAGTTGTTGGATTTTTGTTAGAAAAGAACAGCGTACCTGTACACCCATCGTTTCTGGCATTACTACAAATGAAGTGATGTGTAATTTTGAGGTATTCTTTCGACCAATAATTTCGATCGTTTTTCGCAAAGTCGATGTTTAGGAAATAATTGTTAAATTCTTAAACAAAAAAACACAAACTTGAAAACACAAACGAATATGCTTTGAAAATTTATTGTATTGAAATTTATGAAATATTTCAACAAATTTAGATAAAGTAGCTTATAGCTTAATAATCCTCAATAAATATTTAATTTACGTTATCTAAAATTCAACAGTATGATAGATTAAATATCCGAAAAAAAATTGAGACAGTTTCAGATTGTTTGAAACACATTTATTGGCACTCCCGTGCTATTCTGTTTAGGCAAATTATGCTGTTCTTCCATTACTATATTAGAATATATTTTGTTCTTTTCGTTCGTTCCAATATTAGAAAAGCTAAAAATTGTAATAGAAAATAGAGCTGAGAAAGAGCCAGACTCTCAGGCTCTGGCTCAGCTCGGCTATTAGTAAACCATGTCCGCTTGCTCGGCTCGACTCATCCAATGGAAATCCAGACTCGGCTCAGCTCACAATAATAAAAGTATGCGCTTCAAGAGAGAACATTACATACAAGCGACCTCAATATGTTGGTTTTGGAACTTTTATCGAGGTTATCTCGCCTGATCTTGTTGATGGTTGACTGTTGTACTATATACATCAGCAATACAGTTACGGTTGTTGTTTTGGAAAAGAGCTTTTAAAAGTCGTCCACAGCTTTTCCAGATAGTCTAGGCTCGGCTCAGCTCTCACATACACATCATAGGCTCTGGCTCGGCTCAGCTCTCACATACACATCATAGGCTCTGGCTCGGCTCAGTTCTTAAGATTTCATGGCAGACTCAGCTCGGCTAGGCTATACCGGCTAACCGAACCCAAGCCCACCCACAAAGGCTAACCGGGAGCCTAAATTCTCACTTATAATAGAAAATTACACTATGTGTCGTTAATATGTTTGTAATACAATATGTTGTCTGTCACAAACTATATCACTAATATAATTGGCTGCTCTTGTTTCTGCATCATGTCATTGTTTTCGCTTCTTGTAATTTCTTAATATTTATATATATTTTTAATATTTCTCATTTCCGAGGGTTCTATATGTTTTGAAGAGGTGTTTGATCGGGTTCCCTTTTGTGCCATTGAATTTGCGAGATAAGTATAATGAGATCAAATTCAATTATCATACACAAAAATTAAAATTTAAAAAATTTAAATATCAAATTTTTTGCTGGAATCATTGCCGCGCTTCGTCAATAAGCGTTATACAAAAAACTATAACCCAAATTAAAAAATTGAACGTTTATAAAAAATAAAATATCTTTAAAGATTGTCTATACTGTACGGGTGTATAAAATACATGAATGTACCTCATGATTGTATTAAAATTTATGTAACTTGTATACTAATGCTTTAATGGGAACTTCTCGAGCACATCAGAAGAAATGACAGGCCAATTTTTAAAACAAGGTCAGAGCTACAATGATGGAAAGGCATAAGATTGACTAAAGAACTAAGCGACGAAAACTTCAGTGAAATCCTAATCTCCTGTGCGACCAGAAAAACTACGGAAGACTACATGGCATTCGTATACAACTGAGAAACAGGAAAGGTCAATATTTTTGGCGAAATCAGGTCAACCTATCTCAAACTTTCAAAACTATGAACTACCGAAGAGTAAACACGAATGTTTCAATGGTAAACAAGTAAAATATGCTTCTGTAAAAACAAAAGTCGGATGCAGTGATGAGTGGTAAAACAAAACACAATATGTTGAACACTTCGACTAGCAAATTATGCGTGAGTCCGCTTTAGGTGCGTCCACCGTGGTTGTTCTTTTGTCAAAATCACGAACTGCATCGTTCGCCTTCGTTTATATTTCTGCCATCGGTATTCACATTTTGCTAATCGCGAACAAGAGGGCTCCGAAAAGCACGACCGGAATTTGAGTACGCACACACTTATCCATTTTGCACGGTTGTCCGCGTTCAGCAAATGTCATGCTTAACTGACAATAGCGTTTTCCCGTGTACACAGTCAGAAAAATGCGATGCTGCGACGGTGAACAGCATCTACATGATCATGTATCACAAATCTTTGTTCAAGTACATTCATCGGGTGTACGATCGTGAAGAGACTTGACAAAACAGCAACTCAGGAGTACGCGTGGACTCACGCACTAGCAAACGAAAAACAGATAAATAACCGATGACTCAAGTCATTTACAAATTGGAAGCCTTGCAAAGCTTAAAGGTACTGTGAAATATATAGGTTTCAATTGTCCATAACATTTCAGATGAGACGTTAATTTGAGGCTGAAAGAAAAATCTAACTGGAAGGCTAACGAGAATTACTGATCATAAATTGATAATAATATTTTGGAGAGGTAAATGTTTTTACACATAGGTAGCCAAAGGTTATATGATTCCATTATAGCATGAACATTTCTATAGAAAATACGCATGTTTTTGCCAAAGACAAAAATTTTATAAGGGATCTCGCACCCATTTGCAGTAACACAGCTAAAAGAACGCATATATATGGTCAATTTCTCAAAGTATTTTCCCACATTGACAAACCTAGGCATAATCAATGAATTGTTTCACATCAAGCAACTTCTTTCGAAATGCTTTGGTCATAAGTTATAATCGGAGCTAAATCAGTTAGGCAGAAAGGCAAATTATATGACAACTAAGGCAGACTTAAATAAGACAATAGTGATCCGCTTATAAAAAAACTTGACGGAAATATCGCGAAAGCAACACCCATTTAAGCAAACGACATGATTGTGACAGAAAATGCAAAAACAATGTGAAGAGTGCAATTTACCACATGTATGATTAACCGACATAGTATTGCGATATAGTTTTTTGCTAACTTGCTGTGTTAACTTGCTTACTAACTAACTGCCCGGACTAACATCCAAATGAAAAACTATTAAACTAAAAAGACCCGTTGCTTTCTCTGTCTGAGCTTTGCGACGGTATTCGCGTTGACTGACGCCATCAATGATTTCGACAAATGGAAACGAGTATTGTCAAATATTTTGTTAAGAAAAGCACGATCTGGAGTTCCACGACCACAAAATCCTGGTAGGAAGCCAGCATGTAACTGTGGGGAAGCAATCGTTCATAATTTTTTTCAAAAGTAAAGTCAGGCATGTCACAAAATGCTCTTCTATTAAAATTGGTGGTAGTTTAAACGTTGTATCAAATATATCTATCGGGTGAACACAACGTCCTAAGTAGGACATCTGCTCTATTACACCTAACAAAATTTTCAAAATGAAAAATGTATAACAGTTTAGGAAAAATTCTGATGTGTTAAGGTGCACCCTATGTTATTATCATAAGCATTATATGTCTCAGCTTAGCAACACGCTTCTATGCATTTACTATATCCTATGTACGCGAAATAACATAAGCTCAAAACAGCTAATATAGTTAGTTTACATACTATGTCAGCAACTATTTTCTAATTTACTGAACTATTTCTCATGCACAGTAAGTATTCGCACGCAAGCAAAATTGAAAGTAAGACAGGAAAATTTAAACATTCTAACAATCCGATGTCACATAAAAAAACTAGTTAACCTATTTCTAAATGATGAATCGTTTAGAAAATATTTTAACCGACATAGGTAAAAGATTAAAGCTTAAGCGTGACCTCTTAAAAAGTTTTCAACTTAGCTGCGCAAAATATTTAATATTTTTTGACGAATTTTTTTTCGCGCAACCCAAAAATGATAGCAATGTTGTCATACAACCTCGATTCTACCGCAGTTACGTAATTAACATACAAAAACTTGCATACAATTTTATGGCCAGATTTTGGACAGTTATACAATGCGTGAATTAACTTAAGGTGCTTACTTACACAGCAGTCGTTCTTTTTCTTAGGATGACGACCTGAATCGTATAAAAATTCGCGTTTACAATTCTGCAATCGGTGGTTGCAGTTTAGTAAACGCGAACTGGGCTTTATGATATAAAAACACAAATTATGTGCCGTTTACATTTCCCAATTTCGCAGGTTCCAAATAGCTGAATCGACCCGTTATGAGTGTTAGCTATGTCGTCGGTCAGCTATGAGTGTTAATGTGCGTCAAGTAAATCGCTGTACTTGTTGCGTTTTAAGTAAACGCGGTCAGTAAATTGTGATGCTAATTAATAAAATAGATTTCCTGCAGTGAACCCATGACCGATTAATAAGCGAATATCGATCGCGATCTGGGCGCGGTCATCGTTTGTAGGATAATTAACTAACTTGATAAAAGAACAAAATAAATTTACGCATATAAAGCTGACTCAGGCATAAATGTCATTAAAATTACAAGCCAATACAGTCCACTACAGGCTCATTATACCCTAATCGTCTACTCCTATATATACTCGGTCGACCAAGCCATTAAATAGAAAATCCTCATACCTTGAGATACTTTTCGCATTGGCATCAATGTAATAGCACCATTGGCAGCATTTGGATTTTTGCTAACTGGAAATCGTTTCTGACCCCAATTGTCGCTTGCAACCCAGGCAAAATAACTATTCAACCCAAGGAAATTGACAGCTTTCAATATCTAAAATATCATGCTTATACAGTAATTAGTTGCTACTTGTATAGTAATTAGTTGGCATCAATGTAATAGCACCATTGGCAGCATTTGGATTTTTGCTAACTGGAAACCGCTTCTGACCCCAATTGTGGCTTGCAACCCAGGCAAAATATCTATTCAACCCAAGGAAATTGACAGCTTTCAATATCTAAAATATCATGCTTATACAGCAATTAGTTGCTACTTGTACAGTAATTAGTTGGCATCAATGTAATAGCACCATTGGCAGCATTTGGATTTTTGCTAACCGGAAACCGTTTCTGACCCCAATTGTCGCTTGCAGCCCAGGCAAAATAACTATTCAACCCAAGGAAATTGACAGCTTTCAATATCTAAAATATCATGCTTATACAGTAATTAGTTGCTACTTGTACAGTAATTAGTTGGCATCAATGTAATAGCACCATTGGCAGCATTTGGATTTTTGCAAACTGGAAACCGCTTCTGACCCCAATTGTGGCTTGCAACCCAGGCAAAATATCTATTCAACCCAAGGAAATTGACAGCTTTCAATATCTAAAATATCATGCTTATACAGTAATTAGTTGCTACCACTAATTTGTGGACACTAAAACATTTTACAGATTTTAGACCACTAAAATAACTTAATTGAATAATAAATGAACGCAGATTTTGTTTATATGAATTTTAGCAACTAATAGAATAACTTCTAACGTCGGAACATAACGATCATATACATGTCATCGAAACAGAATCAGTCAGAAAACAGTGTACCAGTGAAAGTGAAAAATGCGAAAAAATGAAAAAATCTTTTAACTTATTTAGCAATTTGTATTTATAATTTGAGCTTCAAATTTTGAGTTAGAAATCTGAACATAGCTTTCTTTACCTTAACAATATTGTCTTCATTTACAAACATAATAACGCCTCGTGGTCCGCTTCGGTTACGATCTTTTTGAGTCATGTTTAATCGACGTACTAAGCCGTTGAAATCATCGCTTTTATGGTGACGTCGGACTTTTTCAACGTGATGTATGCAAATTTCTAAAACAGAAAATAATGATACACCGCGTGCGAACAACAAACAAAGGAACCCACAGCTACATAAATACACACAATGCGCTGACAAGTTTCTGAAAAACTGATACAGAAACTGTGTCACCCTTAGAAAAAATGTTGTGATAAAAAATTTTCTGCCTGAAATATGTCCCGGAATTTTGGATAACAGAAAGAGTTGTTTTTGATCAATATTAATCCAATGGAAATATCGCGAACCGCCTTCGTGAATGACACTTAAATGTTAAATCGTTACAGATTAATATTATAAAGTTATAATCATAAAGTGTTGTACGTAAATAAGAAGTAAAACACGAAAAATTAATGCAGAGTCTTTCCTTGCTTGATTCTGCTCTTTTGTATTTATGAACTAAACTCAACAATAACGGACTTAGCAGCTCGCAAATGTAACGTTGGTCTTAATTGTTTGTTTCACAGAGTTCGAAGAATATTTCTTTAAGAAAGTGTAGCAACACTTTTTTAGTATAAATGAATTATTAAATTAAAAAAAAAGATAAATTTATCTGTACCATCATAGCTTTGATACAATAAATTTGAATTTATGAACACAAGAGGTTACCGCTGAAAATAGAAACCTTTAACCAGTTTCAAGCAGATAATAGTTTCTGGCTGTATATAATAAATATTTGCAATGCTGTAGTATACATATATCTTTTGTACAGTTAGGCGATAAATACTACGATACATTCCCACAAAATACTAGTAACATTAATACAGTCTCGAATTTGGATGTTGGAACCAATCGGTTTATAGTTTGCCCGATTTAAAAAGAGTCGATTTATAAATCGACTTGATCATGATGAGGTCGTTTTATTTTATATCAGTCATTCCCCAATGAGGATGGCTCAAATAAATTTGGCGTCTGTATTGATTGCCATTGCAAAATATAGCTGATTCCTTGTATAAAAATTATTATGGCTTTCAGGCGAAAAATTTTTAAAAAGAGTCGGTTTATAAATCGACTTGATCATGATGATGTCGTTTTATTTTATATCGGTCATTCCCCAATGAGTATGGTTCAAATAAATTTGGCGTCTGTATTGATTGCCATTGCAATATAGCTGATTCCTTACATAAAAATTATTATCGCTTTCAGGCGAAAAATTTTAACACCGTCTAAAACACAATCTCTTATGATTAAAAAAAATTCATACCAAATAATTATATTTTCAAAAGAACTAAATAAAAATATTAGACAATAAACTGAAAGGGCCGTCAGGACGAGCGAGATACGAGTTTTATCTGTTTAAACAATGTGTCTTGCTCCAATTGGGTTAAAATTAAACAATAAAAACACAATAAATGGGTGTATATACGGTTATAAGATGCATGGAGGAACAGCCTGAATTAATAATAATAGCGGATAGCCGAATTAGAGTGGATGTGACTGCCGTGAAAGACCTAATGGTAATATTCAGACGACAGATGTATGCGGCAAACAAATTTATATCAGTTATCTATAAGATCTTGTGTTCCACATTATACTACTGCGTCATGACATTACTTTCAAAATATACGAACTACGTTACGAATTAGACATATCCTAGCAGCAAAGCATGGTGATAAAAAGAGATTCACTGTATGCATTTGGAGCGATGCAGAACATACAATTGTTATACGAAAATAACTTTACATATAACCTATCTATTACATAATCAAGATTGAGATCAACACTTCAATGTGAATTTGACAACAAAATCAAACAATAATACTTGATAGTTTTCTCTGTGATCGTTCCATAATCTTACTTGAGGTATTCGGCTGGAGCTAGTCACAAGTTGGGATAATCTTGAAAAATGAGAAAACGCCAATGCTCACTTTTCTCAGTGGCTAATTTTTTAAACGTTTCCATCCCACTTTCACCGTAATTGCCTTCGTCCAAAACGGCACTAATCCATGTCCATCCAAGGCTTTCCACAATATCAACCATTGCTTGAACTTGAAAATTGTCCGCAGGCACTACTCGGGCAAAATATTCGAAACGGTCTTTATCGCTGAGCTCAGCTGACGTTGACGAGTAACTGATTTGTGGGATCTAAAAAGAATTTAGGAATTGTTTCTGTTTATGGCTACACTGTTTTGTAGAAATACAATAACATAATTATTTTATTACCGTTGCGTATTATAGAGTCCTAGGTACCAGCAAACATTAAGTCAAAAATAAGAATTCAAAGTAAACTAAACAACGGAAAAAGCCTTTGAAGCAGGATTTGCCACAATAGTCGACGATGTTACGGTCCATCTACTTATAGTTCATAATTCTTTTTCTATGGACGTATATTTATTACCGTTGGGTCTTATAGACTCTATGTCCGAGCAAACTTTGATTAAAAAATGAGAATTAAAAGTGAACTCTACAACAGAAGAAGCCTTCGATACGGGAGTTCACACAAAGGTCGATGACGTTACGGCCCATCGTGCTATATGTAGCGCGTCTATTAACTCTTCTTCGGCGGAAATATATTTAGCAAAATGGATAAGTTTTGTTGAAAACTTTTTCAAAACCCAAACTTTTATCTAAATTAATTACATAGCTACTTTTTGCTTGCTTATAAGAGGTCCATATTTCATTTCAATAACTTTAATGCAGAAATGGGTAAGCTGGTTTAAAAATGATTTTTCTATTTGATGTGCTTTGAAGTCAGCATATTCATGCATGCGTGGTTACCCGTAACTCCACCGGTTGAGAAGCTAGTGTTGAATAATCCTCTTTTTCATCCGAAATTCAATTTAACTTTGGCTGTGATCATTTGTAATTTGAGAATAGGTGAATCTGTCCCGAAAAAATTTTCACAGAAGTTATGATCTTATGTAGCATAAATATACAGCAAATTATAGTTTCTAGACTTAAATTTGAGTATTAATTGTATAAAATTTATATAGCATACATCTAGCACTATCAGCAACTCCATATTACGTGCTGCAAAGGCATTACGGGCTAAAAGTGAACAGTTTGGACCAAAGCCTCTAAGAAGACTTTGTTTTTATACTAGAATTATCGTAACTTTTATAACGGGTTAAGATTTTGTAAAACCAGTTAAAGTTTTTGCCATTGAAGCCTTACACAAAATTACCTAGCTACCTGAAATAACTGCAGCACATTTGCAACCATCACCGAAACTTGACTCGACGCCGCACCGATGACAATTGCAGTCGGCTTTGAAGGATGATACTGCGGTTGTCCACCAGACGGACACGTATAACGTTCGGCGTTGTTTGTCGTTACGGACGACTTGACAAATTCGAGTGTTTGTTCGAGTGCATGCGTGTCCTGAGACAAGAAAATAAAAAAATTCGTGTTCCAAACAAAACTGTAAATGAGCAGTCACATGGTAATACTAATAAATAATGTCAACGCTTGTAACAATTATACCAAAATCAGGGTCTATAATTTCCGTCTCGTAGTTAGTATAATCATTTCGTTATTATGGTTACTGTTCGCCGAAATTAATTTAGCACTGTATGCTACATCTTTATAGAAAAGTGTTCTTATCGGCTGTAAAATCACGACACACAAATGAATGGCCAGTACACGAAAGCAAAGGTGACATAAGTTCATGACCCTTCAGGGTATTTACTTGAAGGTAAATGATAAAACAGTAAGTACAACTTCAAATAATACTTCAACGTTAGCGTATGAATACTATAATAGAATTAAATATTTGCTAATATTGTAGTAATTTAAAATCAGTTTATTCTTGATATATTTATACAGATGTATTTTTAAGATCCATATATAGGAATAAATATATTAATTCAAAACAAACAGTACAATAATTATAATGAAATCAATGCATTAATCAAGGGAAAGGAAAGACCTAATTAGGTTTCTAATGAACGATTTAGCCAAACTTTTTTAAAAACATAAAGAAAATATTATCCAACCACTTGAGGAGACAGATAGGTCCATATTTTTAAAATTCTATTAGGAAAAAGATTTCTGCTGATTTGTTGTCTGCTGGACGAATTTTTATGTTATATCGATGCGTTCTTAAACCTGAATTAGGCGCAAACTCGAAAAAATCATCAAAACTATTTCCGACAGTTTTGTGAAAAAATTTTATATCTACAATAAATGTTAAAATGCGTCAAAATCATGAAAACAGTTCGAGCTGAGCCATAACTAAACACCATTACACTTCCATCTTTAATTTGCTCTTGTTAATATTATGGGTGCTAAGCTATGTTTTCTTTTGGAGAAGATCCAAATCTCATGGACTTGTGGAACTTCGATGGGATGTAAGCGGTTCTACTTCAGCGTGCCCTCGAGCGATTGAAGCAAGTGGATTGGCAATCCTCATTATGCATTACTACACAGTGACTGTCAGTGCTGGAGTTGCTCTGAATAAGAGATTCAAAGACAGCCTTTCTTGGATTTTGATAGTTTCCGTGAAAGTTGTCGATTGTATTCGTTAACTTTCTCGTCACGTCGGTACCCAATATCAGGAACATACAGCATACATAAGGAATTCACGGGTGAAAACCCACAGGTGATTATCCTTGCAAGTCGCCACTGGGCAATCGCGGAACCGCAATACTGTTACATCATTACAAAGTATTCAATACGATACGTATTGAAAATACCGACGAATTACGGCATTAGCACACGAGCGTCAAGACCATATGTTAAATCTAAAGATTTTCAGGGGTAATAATTTAGAATCTTGTGACATGAAAATTCAGCGTAAGTTATATAGAATAACAGCACACGATTTACCTAGTTGTAACACATCTTTATATTGCTGTTACATACTTGTCTTAACACGATAAGTGGTTTTCTCGTTTAGTGTTACAGTTAGAACTTTGAGAAAGTGCTTCGCTGGATATCCTATTAAATGTAACCGAGTAGGACTGCCAAGGCCCAAAATTAATTGGTAGATGCGCGGCTTTTATAACATATATAAAACTCTTCGGAAAATATGACGTTAGCTTTAATTCCTACAGAAGCTCAACGCTAAATTATTTGTTGTTGGGCATCCTTGAATATGGGACTTCTCACTCCTTAAAGTATTCCGAATATTCTGAATACTAAATTTATAAACAATCAAATATTGTTATATCTAATTTAATATACTCACCATCGAACAGGTATCCAGCGCCAATACGCCCAGCGTAACATTGGGCAGTAGTGTTTGATCTGCATTAATTCGATCCAAGGCATAGAACAATGCTTCCAGGCGTTGTATGCCACGACCGGTCTTGAGTCTGCCGCAGTGTTGACCAAATGCTGATCCATCCTCGTGTAATGGAAATAGACCGCCGAGCATTATATCGCCTTCGATACGTGATGCTGGTGTTTTACCTTCATTTGCATGACTGTTGAAACCGCGTCCAGATATTCCTACTGGGCCGTTGCTCCCAGCGCTGTTGAAACGCAGACTAAAATCGGCCGTTCCGGACGGCCAAAGATTGCTACCGCTTGTGAACCCAAGTATATCCAAAATGAAAAGTGTAATTGATAACCGGGAAATCGATGAGAACGCAGCTGCTGGTTTCAATATCAGGCTTTTTAACTCACAATTTAGCTCGATGGATTTGGCTGGAATGTAACTATATCGAATACGATTGAGAGTTGTAAACTTTGCCATCAATTCATTTACCTAACGTCCTGGAAGTCTTGCGGTGATACGGTTCTCAGATTAAAAAACTGTCGCTCTATGATGTTGAAGACAGTAATAAGACCTAATGCCAGCAGTATTAGTTATCATTATCGAATTTATGGGTTGTGACTAAAACAAGTATTATTGTTGTATTAGGCGCAACATGGGACATACAAGAATCGGACAATAACAATATGAGGTAATGAATAGTGATATATAATTATTAAAAATAATATATTTTATAACTGAAAGAAAAATATATTCACCGAGAACATTAGTATTTCCTACAGGAATTTTTCCGCCTTACTTATAATTTGACTTTAGTTATGATTTTACCCTATGAGAGATAATCAACAATAACAATATAACTATTCAACGACTACTGATATCATAATTAAAATTTGGAATCATAACATATAAATAATACATATAGCACCTTCGGAGACATTAAGCTGTGAAACATTCTGTCTGTTTAGCTTAGGATTTTATTAACTTAACTAAACAATTTGTCCAACAGTGTTGCTTGAAGATACTGAATCCAGTAGAAGTTTTCAGAGATCCTAACACCTCTGGAAGCCATTCGTGTCCAACTGCTTACTGATATTCTCTTTTAGCTGGATTATTGCAACGCAGAGAATTAATACATTAAAACAATTGTCACCGCGTGTATACCGGAACCAAGAATATATAATATAAACATATATATATATAGTTATATATATTTGATAATATATACATATATAAAATTGTGTATATGTTCATATACATACATATATATGTATATGCCACATGTATCCTAGCGAAACGTGCGTGGTTGTAGAAAACGATGTGCTACCGCCGTATCCTGTTTCGTTTCCAGATCATATTCAAAACGCGGAATATTCGACGGCGATGTCAAACAATGCACACACTTGCGATACAGTAAAGGGTGGTTTGATCATGTGCTGAGTGTGAAACCTGGCGGATTCCCTAAGATAGCACTTCATTGTTCGCTGCTTTGGAAGTGACCACGAGTGAGAGCATTTGAGTCGTGGGGATGAGTTGTCAAGCGTCAGATGGAGGCCGCTTTCGGTAACATTTCGTTTCGTAGATGATCACGCGGAGCATTCCCTGTGATGATGATCGCGGCTACTGATCGTGATGAATGCACGAATCGAGTTCGAACGGTGATGGCGCCCCGCGGGGTTCAGTATGGTAAGATATATTTAATCTCAACCAAGAAATGCGTATTATGAAATATGAAACTGTATTTCGACCAGTATATACCTGTCATGGCCGATGTCATAATATCCAGCGAACTGAAGATCAGCGTATTTTATTGGATGTTTTGGGATGTCTCGGTATAGCAACGGTTCAAAGTGCTCTCGCCAGCACTTAGATTGGGCTGATTTCGGTGTTAGCGGTAAACCAAGCACGAAAGAGATTTTTGTAGTCGTGTGTGGCCCTGGCTTAGTTATGCTCGCTCGCAATCTTGCTGTGGTGAGAGTCCTTGTCGATCTTGATGCAGCGGTCAATTGATTTTCGCTTAATTCATCTCGCTACTGTGTTGCGGCTGCGGCCTTGTCTCAGCTATTCTTTCTTCACTATGCTTACAGTCAGCCAGCCGACCCTTTTCTTAGTTCGCATGGGACAGATGCCTTCATCTATGAAGGATGTACATTGTTCCATTTATAATTGCTCCATATTTCCGCAACATCCCTACCCTACCTATCTGATAGAGCACTGAACGTGTTAGAAAGAGCGACATGATAACGCTCGAGGGTTGTTGGGTCCTTCAGCTGTTAAATATCGGGACGGAGATAGCTACGCCGGTAGTGTTGACAGTGTAATCACGCAAGAACCTTTGAGACGACCATTGCGTGGTCCCTAGGCAAAGCGTAGCCCCAGTAAAGCTACGGCATTCAGAATGGATGACGTCCATTTATTGTTGAACAATACACTGTCTAGCTGGTAATACCGTTTTCCATCTTGTGCTCTTCATGTACACAGATGCCACTTTTTCTGCTTTAATACGAAGCTGGCAACACAGAACAATTGATATTGTGCCGCAGTACTTAATCGAGTACCATTATCGCTACGTTTGTACAACGAATAGCGACCGATGATGTGTTCTTCGCCACCTAGTCTCGGGCCTATTCGGCAATTAAGTCCCCACGCAACAGTACAATGTCGTGTTTGTTTGAAATCGACGAACGATTCTTTTTATCATAGTATCGCTGTGTTGGAGCGTAGTCCGAGATGATGGTAAGATTAACCTGTTTCCTACGTAGTCTGGTGGAGACTAGTCGCCGTGGACTGATAGCTAGGAGAAAAACTATTTTTTAACCCAGCTGTGCAGGGCTACACCTACTCCTTGTTGTACACATTTCTCCGTTCTTGAATAGTGAAGGTTACAAGATTCTTCATCATAGTTTAGACTTATTGTACCAGATTGAGCAATTCGAGTCGCTGAAAATACGTCAATTTTTGAATTAAGATTCAGTACGTAGCTGTACAGCAGTACTTTGTAGCTCTCTTTCACCAAAGTTATGACATTGCAACACGCAACGTTCCGCACTTGTCGCGATACTTTAAGCTGTTACTTTCCATTTAGGTTTCCGGAAGCTCTAAAGAATTTCTAAAATCTCAATCTTTTGAGGAACTAATAGTAGTTAACTTTTTATCGTGGTATATCGCCAACAATCCAAATTGCCGGTTTTGAGGTCCCGTATTTGGCCTTTCTTATTCCTGCTTGCTACACAGCATATATTGACATTTAGTACAAGGAAAGGCGTGGGAGCGCATAATCCCGACAATTGTCTTGGCATAGCCAATGACTCCGATTTTAGCTGGAGCACGTATTCTTGTCCCTCGCTGGGAGTTATTGTTGATAGAATTGTCGCCGGAACACAGATTATGAGACGAATACTCTACATAGGGAGCCTTGAGAAACTCGAAAACATGAACAAGATTCGGACCCCGAGGCTTGTTATAGCTATATACTTATAACAAGGCAAGCGAATTCAACCGATAGTAATGTTAAACACGGTGAGACGGTGTTATTCAAAGCGGTTGGTGTCCAACTCAAACAAATTTTCCACAAACCTATCAATCTGTTTCGCGCCGAATGTGAATTGCTACAATCATCAAGGTATTGGCGAATCCGTCAATGCTTGTTTTACTGGAATGAGTTCACTAATTCCATAACGCGAATATAGGCAAGGCTACCATTGACAACTAGCGACAAGGTTATTGATTGGACGGGTATCAACGCCCATTCAAGGGAGGTGGTTTATCGAAGTTGCAAGCGAACAAACAAAGTTTATGACGATCGTTCGAGAAGACGAGTCAGTCGCACCAACTGGTGCCGTTCCGCGCAGCTCAATATGAGTATTCGTCTAACAAGTACAACAGCCTAATTTTCGCAGGTATCCCAATCAGGGCCGCTAGCGACCTTACGACATTCGATCCACCCCTTAAAACGTTTGAGATTCCCTTTGTGACATTCAGGGCTCCTTACGATATTCGGGGTCCTGCAGGAACTTGAGGACCCCTTAGGGAAGTGGAGTGCAGAGGGTGACCCTACGGACTGCGTTGCGCCTGCGGTGAAAAAAGGTACACAACGTTCGGCGCGGTCAGAGTCCAAAAACACACCAAAGAAATAGTGAATGGCCAAGTTGAGTATTCGAAAACAGCTGAATGTAAAGCCTTACGTGGTATTATTGTGGTTCTGACTATTCGGTGCATGGTCAAACATGCCAAAGTTGTCACGATCTCTTTCGTATTGCGGTGTCTAAATAAAGCAGAGAGGCGAGTGGCAGTCAATGCAGCTGCTCTAAACGGGTATGTATGTTCATTCAGTTTATTCTATCGGGCGGTTAATAGCAAGTATTCGAATTACCGGAAATGGTACGCAATGGCTATCGTCTACACACCCCTGACGTTATAAAACTAAAGCGAAGCTGATGAACCATGAATCTTATCGCAATATAGAGTAGGAGAATGTATGTATTGCATATCGTCGATGCATATTTTGTAACAAAACTAAGACATTTTTCTTCACTTCTGGCACTCAATGATTCGCCGCTACTTTAATTTGACTAATAATAATCATCATCAAAACAATGAAAACAAAGTATTAAAAAGATACAACGAAAACTCATCATGTAGCCGTGTAAATTGCGCATCTGAGCGAGCAACATGTTTGAAACAGGCAACATTTTTGAGCACATAATATAAGGACACTATTCTTCCTAGAATTTGAAATATCGCTTGTGAAAACAAGCAGTGTAATTAAGAACAACCGTAGTGTCATGGAGAAATTTTTCGGATTATATTAAAAATATTATATACGTGTACATAATCGCTGGGGAAGACATACTATCAGTTGTAGCGTCATTACGTTTTATCGCTACATTCTAATTGTATCGCGACAAAAGCTTGGTCGTCTATAATCAGCCGATCAAAGTCTTTGCTAGTAATGATTATATATCTCTTGGTTACGTTTTTATATAAAATACGCCTCTCAAAGGAAGTGTAATGTATTTTAACACACCAATATTGCTCCGGTGAAGTTTGTACACTTTTAAGGCAACGATTGTGCTATTACAAGTCAACTATGTAGAAGTCGAAGAAATTGCTTAATGTAGAGCATCCACCGTAACTAAAATCGAAGCAGTAGGTTAAAAAACTTTCCCAGGAATTCTGCGGGGCTACGTTTATTAGGCTTTTTCGAGAAAACTGAGTCACATAAAGAAATAATTCTAAATTTAAAAAGCGTGTACGTTATACATGATCATAGGAGTATTGGATTATACCTGAAGCTCCTAACCAGTACCCCCCTACGGAGACTCGGCTACCTTTCCCTGACTGATTGTGCAACGTCCCCCCATAATGACGGCGCCGCAGGCGTTGAACACATAGGCGCCACACCTGTCTACTTCCCGGGACCCGGCTACCTCCTGGGACTTCACACCTCGGTCTATCTATGGTGTACCTTACGCCACATAGGCGATTTTCATGCTACACGAGTGTCAATTCGACCAGCCTCTGCTGAGTTATACGTGACACCTACGTCAACATACTTGAATGTCCCAAGGCCTAAGTAAAAAATATTTGCTGAGAATGTTACTTAGTCCAAGTCTTGATTCTCGACTTTTCGAGAAACTACATTTCATTTTTTTGCAAGTAAGTGGGAAGGTAGTTGTGATGTAGGCGTTAAAGGCACTAAACATATGTAATTACTGCGAAAACATAATGAAAGTGTTTTCATAATTCCAATGAAATTTTCATGTTATCGTGACCAGTGTACATGAGTTCGAGCTACCAAACTCTTCGCCTAAAAAGTTTTTTTAATGTTCCGTCGTTCAAGATACTAAATATCACGACAAAACTTAGAATAATAGATCATGTCAATTTCGCCGTACCAAAAATATAATATATTTGCTCTATTATATATACTATATTATAGAATTAGCCAGATTTCATGTGATGTAATTGTATAAAGTTTTGTTTTTTAAGCCTGAGCTTAAGGCTAGCACTAAGCCTAAGTTCTAGCCTATGCCTAAGTCTAGGCCCATGTCCAAGCTTAGTCTGAGCACACAATTGAACATCAAATTTTTGTGGAACTGTACTAATGAAAAGTTTCCACACCCCTACTCTTCTGGCAGCGGAAACTTCGTAAGAAGCGAAAAAAATGACTATGCCATCTCATTAATTGTTATGAATCATATATATATAGTTTCCATACAGAACTAACACTTAATAATGGTTTCATTTCCGTTTCATTAAATATTTTTCGCTCGAAATTTAAATTTTAAAAATTAATCGTAAAATCGCCGTATATATTGAAAATGATTAATACTTTTTTGAATTGACCATGAAAATAAATGTTTAAAACAAAGTTGAGGCCGATTTAGTTTATCTGTCACACAACAGTACAACTAACAGATTTCTCACACATTAATATATATATTTTATTTATATAATATTTGCATTTTAATAATTAATATTCCATAGACGAAGTAACGGCCAAAAATAAGGTTGCTAAAATCTATTATTTACCATGGAATAGCTGATAATATCTATAAAAATATTATAATCTTGGTAGCAAAACTTAGACCTCGGTTGTTTTTTATATGTATTCTTGAGTAACAGGATTTGACGCTTGACATAATGGATTTGAATAATAAAACTTACTGATAATCATTAAAAAACACTCTCTGCCAAAAAACTGTTGAGAATAAAATTCACACGTATGACGTTTTTAGTGTTAAGTGTTTATTTACTACAATAATGTCTTTGATTGTTAACACAGACTGCAAACATAACATAAAAATTGTATCATCAAGCTGCTATATTCTATACGATGAAAGCATTACCAGATCTATAACTCAATCGTGCTGTCGTTGTCTCGCTGTTTTCAGATGCCAAATTTCCCAATTGTTGAACAATGACGCAAAGCCGAATTTCTCGGCTTATTACCGTACGGAGACATTTGGTACACAAATCAAGACATGGGAACAGTCTCAATCCAGACAGTGGCACCATCAGGTGCGTAGAGCATGATATGCTACAATTAGTTCTCAAAAAATGTGTGCTGTTTAATTCAGTTCTAATGCACAGGATAGAGTAGCATTCTATATAAATATACAAGCATGGCGAGATCGGTGTTAATCGTGTAGCAATTAGGAACGACAGTAATTAACACAGCAATGCCAATGGTCGTTTTAACATGGAAAAGTCGGATTGGGTTCGAATACGAAGAATCGGGTGCTAGCCAGATCTTAAGGTGCCGCTCTTTGCGCTTGAAAGCGGTGCTGCTGATGAACAGGTTTGATACTTCGGCAAATGACGAGAGTCGAAATCTCTTGTCATTAAAGCTGCCCACTGCATACCTGCCAATTGTAAATGTGCCTTGCGTCCATGGTACGCCTTAAGCTGCTTACCAGTAGGTCTTCCAAAAACGTTCAGGTGTCCCGATGCTTCATGTATTCTTACTGCCAACACTAGACAGAAGAACCAATGATCTATTAGCACACGCTTTGTGGCACTCTCGGCCCCGAAACCGGAGTTCAACGACCATGGCACCTCAAATGAAATTCGAGACATCATGCTGATGAAGTCTCAAAGCGCCACTGAAGTCCGCTCAAAGAAAAAAGTAACCTGGGTGTCGGACGCCTCGTTGAAGGTAGCCCACCCAGCTAAACTAATCAATGACGACAAGCTGCGACCGATTCTAAGGCGTCATGCCGATAACAGCCTGAAAAAAGAATTCCGATGCATGCTTTTCGCTGGTTTTTGACGATCTTAAGCACGCGAACCACGTTGGTGACCACGAAAAGTTGTTAGCAAGATCCGCAAAATCCCCAACCGGTCTGGAGCAATCTGTGAAACGGTGCGTGACTCCAACGGCAACATTATCGCGATCAAGCAAAGCAACTGGGGGTCCAAAGAACATTTCGAACAACTCCTGAAGGCAAAGCCACAAGAAGAGCCTATCAAGCTCGACGATTTGGAATATGAGAGCGGCTACGACATCAATTGTCCAGAAGCACGGCCTTCGTCTATCGAAATAACCAGCGCTTTTATTTAAACCGCTCAAATCCGCAAAAGCTCCAGGCCTTAACGGAGTGATACCATATGTGTTTATAGTAGCCCCGCAGATATTGTCGTCTGTGTTGGAGAAGCTGTTCCAGGAGATATGGCACCAGGACCACATACTGGCGGAATGGAGAAAAGCCTTAATTTTGCCCTTCTTTAAAAAGAATGATCCTACGCAATATAAAACTATCAAGGCATCTCGCTGCTTCCGTTTGCCTCAAAATCTTGGAAATCGTAGGTCTGAATAGTTTTCGCTCTTGCTGCGAAGTCTTCAAACGTAAACACCAGTCCGGCTTCCGTCATGGCCGCAGTTGTACGGAACAAATCACCACGCGTCGGCAGCTATTGCAGGAAGACACGTATTGAATTTTGCACGCTGGTGGCTTTTCACGACTTCCGAGCCGCCGTCAACTCTGTCGACCGCGTGCCACTGGTCACCATTATGGAGGCAGATGGTGTACCTAATATGTTGGTTCGGATGATTAGCACGATGTACTACAGCATGGAAGCTGTTATACATGCCTACAACTCTACTTCAGCAGCGTTTCCTATAAACACCGGTGTAAGGCAAGGCTTTATATTGCCTGCTACGCTTTTCAACTACGCTGTGAATTGGACAGTCAGTAACAGCTTCGATGACCAGGAGGACAGAATAGTTATTACAGGTTTCAATGTCAGCGATCCGGACCGGCGATCTAGCATTGCTAGCCAATTCGACCGCTACGCTACAGACAATGCCGCTGAGGCTCAGCGCTTCGGCTAAGCAAGCAGTCTCAATTTACGTGCGAAAAGACCAAGGTAATCCACTGCTGCAGCAGCAAACCAGAGTACTCCAGGTGGACTGCCAACACCTTGAAGTGGTGGTACAATACCTCGGATTTATGGTCAACGGTACAGTTCGGACATCGTTAGAGGTCAACAACAGAGTTGCTAAAGCATCTAGAGCGTTCGGCTGCCTTAATAAACATCTTTGGTCGTACAGAGATAACACTGAGCTAGAGGTCTTCCTAACGGCCGTCATGACCTGCCTCCTATATACTAGCGAAACGTGGGTAGTGAGAGAAAGCGACAGACGCCGACTCATTGTCTTCGCGATGATGTGCTACCGTTTTAATTTAATTTTTCTAGTCCTTGACGTCTCGATTCAAGACCATATTCCTAACGAGGATATTCGACAGCGGAGCCAGTGAATACATACGTTTGGCTACACAATTACAGGGGAGGCGTCTCAGTTTGCTTGGTCATGTGCTGCGCATGAAACCCGACCTGTTCATTAAGATGACACTTCTTTTTTCACCAATTGCCGAAAAACAGGGAAAAAAAAAACAAAAAAAAAAAAAAAAAAAAAAAAAAAAAAAAAAAAAAAAAAAAAAAAAAAAAAAAAAAAAAAAAAAAAAACCCCCTATGATTTGTATATTAGAAGAAAATTTGCCATATTCTGCCGGCAAGGGTGCTGCTTTGCTAATTGCATTCAAGTGCAAACCTGCGGAATTACTTGTTGTGTGCTACACTACATAAATATATAATATGCTGGTTTTTTTCTGCGTTCCCGCAGGATTTTAAGGTGTTTAGATCTTTGTTACAGCATGTCCAACTATATTGAAATCATGTCTATTTTAGGCTTCAAAAATTATGTAACTAGCAACAAGGCCAAAATGTGGTTCTGATTACGAGAGTAGTGATAACAAAGTCGATATATACGTGCATGCACCTAAACAATCGGTAAAAATTGGTTTATAATGCGAATGCGAGCAGCATGACGTAATCAAGGGAAAGACGCAATACGGTATGAAATTCTTATGTTTTCATTTTTCGTTCATCCAAAAATTGAAGAAAATAAATGTTTTGAATCTGATTTGCATTTCAGTTGAAACAATTAGCCTAGCATGACGTAATCAAAAGAAAGACGCAACTCGTTATGAAATTCTTATGTTCACAATGTTTCGTTCATTCAAAAATCGAAGAGAATAATTGTTTTAAATGCGATTTCCTGGTCAGTTGAAACAATTAGCCTAGCATGACGTAATCAAAAGAACGACTCAACTCGTTATGAAATTATTATGTTCTCAATTTTTCGTTCATCCAAAAATCGAAGTAAATAATTGTTTTAAATGCGATTTCCTTGTCAGTTGAAACAATTAGCCTGCCATGGCGTAATCAGAAGAAAGACGCAACACGGTATGAAATTCTTAACTTCTCCATTTTCGTTCATCCAAAAGTCGATGAAAAGAATTGGTTTGAATGCGGTTTATATGGCTTTTGAAGACAACTAGCTTGCATAAATATTTAACGGAGCGTATGGCAAGAAACTTGGTTCTCATCGAATGGCATAGAATAACTTATTCATAGTGCCCCATACACGGGTGCAGCCAGATACTTACGCACAGAATGGTACTGAATGAGCTAAAGGAATACAGCTTAAACGCCCATTTCACACATGAACGTGAACTTCACTTTTCCATTTTATTTCAGAGGGCACGGGTGCTGCACGGTTCAGAATGCCATCCCTATATCCTTTACCCCAAATTGACTATGCTTTTGCTGGCATGGTAAGTGAGTTAACGTGAATTGGACAACAAGGCACCAAAAATATACCTATATTTGGTTACACGCTTAATTTGTTACGTTGAATTCATTTATGAGAGGTGGTTGAACTGGGCAGTTTTAATAAAATATCAACACATTTTATTCTTGGGCCAACACAAAAATATTGGAAGAAATATCACAGCCTTATGGCTGCGATGCGACAAATAACAATGTTATAAATCTTTTAAAGCAATATTTGCGTGGGCTGTTAAAGATACTGTCGAATGTTGCAACATAAATATTGGTATCTTCACACGCTGACCATTTAAGCTCGACAATTTCCGAGCAGTTCTATATATTTGTGACATCATTAAGTTATAAGTACGTCCTAGAAAATTTTATTTATGAATTGTCAATGTCAAATCAAATAAATAAACAGATGGAATTAACTGGAAAGACCATGTGATCTACATTTTAGAAAATATCTTAAAGAATTTTCTCTATTTTTTCAGAGGTAACTGAAAATATTTAATTTCCGATTGTCTATAAACTTATGTCATATGTATTAAAAAATTTTGTTTCTTTATACACTTGAAAGTAAATTTCTTGTCGGTATTATTAATTTCATATTCATCGACTTTATATGATATGCAAAATCGTTTAAGGAACCATGTATTTAATTAATGATTAAGCCATCGTTTCAAAGCTCAATTAGTTCTCAGACAGTAAAGCTCCTTGTTAAAACACTAAACAATACTGTCAATATCCTGCAATTAAAGAGTTTGCTAACGTAGAATAATTAGGAATAATGAAATTCCCAATGGAATTATTCATGATGACTTCCAGTGTTGTCGAATTATATATTATACATTTAAATGTGTTTATATAATAAAAAGTGATATTTTATAATATTTTACAAAACTTTATACGGAGTAGAAGACCAGTTTATAATTTATGACACTCGTATTATTTATAGCTATATATCTCAAAATACAATAACAAGCAAACTAAATATAGTATATCTTTATGATTCTAAGTATTTATTGTGTTCAAAGTTCGGTTGTGAATTATTAGCTTTAAATACAGTATATAATAATAGCTGCTTGAACGTAACAACATATTTGTAACAATTTGGATTAGGTCAAGTTCCAGCATCCAGCGTATCATGTTAATTTTTTCAACCAAAAAAACAACCATAACCATATGTCCTGCATCTCTAATTATAAGTGTAGGCGTAAGTTTAAGCTTAGCTTGTGCTCACAATTAAACTTTACTTTTTTGTCCTATTGTACTTGTATCAAGGTCTCTTCACTCCCCGTGGAAGAAACTTGACATGTTCCAAGAATTCTTCATTTAGATTCTAACAATATAAAAATGTCGAACATTTTTGCCATAATACCCAACGTTGTACTATTTAAATCGTGTTATTCGTGTTGCGTGATCTAACGCATCACGAACCCGAAAATGATATATTTACATATTTGTGCATCATTTCTTGTCAATGTCGTGCAAAATATTTGCCAAATTAGCATGATTGACGCAAGAAAGCGTCACTACGGCGTTGAATTGATTTAATCTAACATCCGACAATCTTTATTGATAAAACAAAACCCGAGCATTGAGATACATATCGATTAAACGGCCCATGTCAACTTTAGGGGCCGACGTTATAACGTAAGAAAAATGAACAGCTTTTAGCAGAGGGTTATGGTAGGCCGCAACCCCCGACTTAGGCTTACCCTTAGTACATGATTCCTATAGGAGACATGTAGCTTAGCGTAAGACTAAGGCTTAGGCTTAGCTGCCCGCCGAACCCTCGGCTCTAAGCTGTCTCTGCAACGTTATAACGTCTGGCCCCTAAAGTTGACATGGGCCGTTTAATCGATATGTATCTCAATGCTCGGGTTTTGTTTTATCAATAAAGATTGTCGGATGTTAGATTAAATCAATTCAACGCCGTAGTGACGCTTTCTTGCGTCAATCATGCTAATTTGGCAAATATTTTGCACGACATTGACAAGAAATGATGCACAAATATGTAAATATATCATTTTCGGGTTCGTGATGCGTTAGATCACGCAACACGAATAACACGATTTTAAATAGTACAACGTTGGGTATTATGGCAAAAATGTTCGACATTTTTATATTGTTAGAATCTAAATGAAGAATTCTTGGAACATGTCAAGTTTCTTCCACGGGGAGTGAAGAGACCTTGATACAAGTACAATAGGACAAAAAAGTAAAGTTTAATTGTGAGCACAAGCTAAGCTTAAACTTACGCCTACACTTATAATTAGAGATGCAGGACATATGGTTATGGTTGTTTTTTTGGTTGAAAAAATTAACATGATACGCTGGATGCTGGAACTTGACCTAATCCAAATTGTTACAAATATGTTGTTACGTTCAAGCAGCTATTATTATATACTGTATTTAAAGCTAATAATTCACAACCGAACTTTGAACACAATAAATACTTAGAATCATAAAGATATACTATATTTAGTTTGCTTGTTATTGTATTTTGAGATATATAGCTATAAATAATACGAGTGTCATAAATTATAAACTGGTCTTCTACTCCGTATAAAGTTTTGTAAAATATTATAAAATATCACTTTTTATTATATAAACACATTTAAATGTATAATATATAATTCGACAACACTGGAAGTCATCATGAATAATTCCATTGGGAATTTCATTATTCCTAATTATTCTACGTTAGCAAACTCTTTAATTGCAGGATATTGACAGTATTGTTTAGTGTTTTAACAAGGAGCTTTACTGTCTGAGAACTAATTGAGCTTTGAAACGATGGCTTAATCATTAATTAAATACATGGTTCCTTAAACGATTTTGCATATCATATAAAGTCGATGAATATGAAATTAATAATACCACAAAGAAATTTAGGCTTTAAGTGTATAAAGAAACAAAATTTTTTAATAACATATGACATAAGTTTATAGACAATCGGAATTTAAATATTTTCAGTTACCTCTGAAAAAATGAGAAATTGTTTAAGATATTTTCTAAAATGTAGATCACATGGTCTTTCCAGTTAATTTTCATCTGTTTATTTATTTTGATTTGACATTGACAATTCATAAATGAAATTTTCTAGGACCTACTTATAACTTAATGATGTCACAAATATATAGAACTGCTCGGAAATTGTCGAGCTTAAATGGTCAGCGTGTGAAGATACCAATATTTATGTTGCAAACATACGACAGTATCTTTAACAGCCCACGCAAATATTGCTTTAAAAGATTTATAACATTGTTATTTGTCGCATCGCAGCCATAAGGCTGTGATATTTCTCTCCAATATTTTTGTGTTGGCCCAAGAATAAAATGTGTTGATATTTTATTAAAACTGCCCAGTTCAACCACCTCTCATAAATGAATTCAACGTAACAAATTAAGCGTGTAACCAAATATAGGTATATTTTTGGTGCCTTGTTGTCCAATTCACGTTAACTCACTTACCATGCCAACAAAAGCATAGTCAATTTGGGGTAAAGGATATAGGGATGGCATTCTGAACCGTGCAGCACCCGTGCCCTCTGAAAATAAATGGAAAAGTGAAGTTCACGTTCATGTGTGAAATGGGCGTTTAAGCTGTATTCCTTTAGCTCATTCAGTACCATTCTGTGCGTAAGTATCTGGCTGCACCCGTGTATGGGGCACTATGAATAAGTTATTCTATGCCATTCGATGAGAACCCAGTTTCTTGCCATACGCTCCGTTAAATATTTATGCAAGCTAGTTGTCTTCAAAAGCCATATAAACCGCATTCAAACCAATTCTTTTCATCGACTTTTGGATGAACGAAAATGGAGAAGTTAAGAATTTCATACCGTGTTGCGTCTTTCTTCTGATTACGCCATGGCAGGCTAATTGTTTCAACTGACAAGGAAATCGCATTTAAAACAATTATTTACTTCGATTTTTGGATGAACGAAAAATTGAGAACATAATAATTTCATAACGAGTTGAGTCGTTCTTTTGATTACGTCATGCTAGGCTAATTGTTTCAACTGACCAGGAAATCGCATTTAAAACAATTATTCTCTTCGATTTTTGAATGAACGAAACATTGTGAACATAAGAATTTCATAACGAGTTGCGTCTTTCTTTTGATTACGTCATGCTAGGCTAATTGTTTCAACTGAAATGCAAATCAGATTCAAAACATTTATTTTCTTCAATTTTTGGATGAACGAAAAATGAAAACATAAGAATTTCATACCGTATTGCGTCTTTCCCTTGATTACGTCATGCTGCTCGCATTCGCATTATAAACCAATTTTTACCGATTGTTTAGGTGCATGCACGTATATATCGACTTTGTTATCACTACTCTCGTAATCAGAACCACATTTTGGCCTTGTTGCTAGTTACATAATTTTTGAAGCCTAAAATAGACATGATTTCAATATAGTTGGACATGCTGTAACAAAGATCTAAACACCTTAAAATCCTGCGGGAACGCAGAAAACCAGCATATTATATATTTATGTAGTGTAGCACACCAACAAGTAATTCCGCAGGTTTGCACTTGAATGCAATTAGCAAAGCAGCACCCTTGCCGCAGAATATGGCAAATTTTCTTCTAATATACAAATCATAAGGTGTTTCTATTAAACGTGAGAAAGAGGCGGATTTTCGAGCTTTGGCTTAGCTCGGCTCTACCAATAAAAAAGCCAGGTTCGGCTATTTGTGAAAAAAGCTTGTGATTCACTAATATTTAAGAAGGCATAAATAGTATTCAAAAACCACTTAAGGAATTATAGTTGTTTTACAGCGTTTGAAGTCCTAAACGATGTAATCTCAGCAGTTCTTGTTGTTCTGCTGCCAATTGTGCTATGCACCAGTTGTTATAATATCGTTTGCTGTTTTCGAAAAGCGCTTTTAGGAGCGAACCCCAGGTATCCAGATACACTTTAGTCTCGGCTCGGCCTTCGGAAACAGAGCTTAGGCTCTGTTTCGGCTCTACAATCGAGCCAAGTCAATCCTACAGCTGAAACTCTCACCTCTAATTTCTATACATCCGTTGAATATATGTCAGTGTACTTAGTTTATAAAGTATCATGAATTCACTTATGCGTAACTGACCTGAACATTTTTTTGTTTTTGCAATGAATCGAACAGATTTTTGCCTTGAGTATTATTGACACTATTGACTGAGTGAATTGATACGAATTGAGTTTTCCTAGATTTTGCTTTCCGGTCTTTTCGTTTTCAATATTATACTGTTGATATCTATCTCTAAAACGACTTTTTTTATGATTGTAAACATGTAAACAAAAATGTGAGACGGCAGCCCCATTTAATACCTGTTATACTTCCAGGCAAACTGAATATAGTAAAATTTTTGGCTATCTTTGCTATGGCTAACATTCAGTGTAATGGTAAAAATATATGATAATATATTCCTTATTCTTTCTTATATGTTTTTAAGTGATAGAGGTAAATATAGTTATTGAAATCTTGGTGTTTGCTGGACAATTCGTTTCAAAATATTTGTAGAATGGTATTATATATGTATATATATATGTATATTAATGATATCACATTGGACCCCGCCGATGCGTCACCACCTGAACTCGACTCGTCCATTCGTCACGATCGACATCCGCGGACACCATCACAGAGAACGCGCCGCGAGACTATCTACGCCATGGAATGTCCCCGAAAGAGCACTCCATCTCGTGCTTCCAATCGGCCTGTGGTAAAAAAGAAGTGCCTTCCTGGGGAGCCGGCCAGGTTGGTTTCATGCGCAGCATATGACCAAGCCGAGATGAGATGACGCCCTTTTACAGTATAGCCAACTGCGTGCATTCGCTGGCACCGCTGTCGAATATTCTGGTTAGAAATGTGATCTCGAAGCGAGACGCCAATGATACGGCGGTAGCACAATCATCTCGAAGACTTTGAGTCGGCGACTGTCGCTTTGTTTCACCACCCACATTTCGCGGACAATATATGAGGCAAGTCATGACGGCACCTCGGAAGACCTTTAACTTTGTTTGTTGTGTAATGTCTTTGGGCGACAATAGACGTTTATTAAGGCAGGCGAACGTTCTAGATGACTTAGCAACTCTATTGGTGATCTCCGACGATATCCGACATGTACCGTTGACCACTGATCCGAGGTATGGGAACTCATCTACCTTATCTAGCTGTTAGCCGTCCATTTGGAGTACTGGCTTGCTGCAGCAGCAGTAGATTACCTCGGTCTTTTCGCCAGTTATATTGAGACTTCAGCAGCATTGACTGAGCGTAGTAGCCCAATTCGTTAGCAACGCTAGATCATCGGCATAGTCTAGCTGGCTGGCATTAAAACGTTATGTGAGAGCTATTCCGTCCTCCAGGTTATCAAGGCTGTTTCTGACTGTCCAATCCACGGCGTAGTTGAAAAGCGTTAGAAGCGATATAGAGCCTTGCCTTACACCGGTCTTTATAGAAAACGCTGCTCAGGTGGATTGTAGCCACATATAACAGCTTCCGTGGTGAGGTACGTCGTTCTAATCGTCCTAACTAACTTATTAGGAACGCCATCTGCCTCCATAATGGACAACAGTGATTCGGGGTTCACCGAGTCGAAGACAGCTCGGAAGTCCCGAAAAGTCAGCAGCGTACGTCGACGAAATTTTGATGGGTCTGCAGTAACTGCCGAAGGGTGAAGACTTGGTCTGTACAGCTGCGGCCAGGGCAAAAGCCGGCCTGATTTTCAATTTGAAGACTTCGCAGCAAGAGCGAAACCTATTCAGAACTACGATTTCCAGGATTTTGAGCGCAATCGGAAGCAGCGAGATGCCAACATAGGGCAGCTATAAAAGGCCACTGGTGTCACTCCATCAACGCCTGGTGGTTTTCTACATTTGAGTGCTTTAGTAGTATTTAGTTATTTTGGTAGACGAAGACAGTGCTTATGGACTATCGTGTTCGCCCTAGTATTCCAAATCGTCCAGCTTTATGTGCTCTTCTTTGCATTCTGGAGTTGTGCTAAATGATCCTTCCACCGCTCTAGGCCTTTGTTTAATCGTGGATACTGTTTGGAGTCACGCACTGTTTAACTGATTGCTCCCGACCGGTCGGAGATTTCCCGGATTATACTGAACAACTTTTTGCAGGTCACCCACTTGGTTCGAGTGATTAAAATCGTCAGCGACACGCGACCAGTAGGCATCGCAATTCTCTTTAAGATTGTTATCAGCATGACGCCTTAGAATCGGTCCCAGATTTTCGTCGTTGGTTACTTTGGTTCGATTGGCCAGCTTCAACGAGGCGTCCGACGCCCAGATTACCGTTTTCTTTGAGCGGGCTTGAGAGGCGGTTTGAGATTTCAAACTCATGCATGATGTCTCCAATTTCATTCCAGATGACATCGACGTTGGAGTTCAGTTTCGAGGCCCAGAGTGCCGCAAAGCAATTGCATTGCTAATAGAGCATCCGTACTTCTGTCTACTGTTGGCCTCAAGAAGACATGAGTCAACTGGACGCCTGAACCCTTCGAAAAACCTGGTGCTAAGCAGCTTAAGGCGTACCATGGACGCAAGGCACATTTACAATTGGCAGGTATGCAGTGGGCAGCTTTAATGACAAGAGATTTCGACTCTCGTCATTTGCCGAAGTCTAAAACCTATTCATCGGCAATACCGCTTTCAAGCACAAAGAGCGGCACCTTAAGATCTGGCTAGCACCCGATTCTTCGTATCGAACCCAATCCGACTTTTCCATGCTAAAACGACCATTGGCATTGCTGTGTTAATTACTGTCGTTCCTACTGGCGTAACACGATTAACACCGATCTCGCCATGCTTGTATATTTATATAGAATGCTACTCTATCCCTGTGCATTAAATAGAACTGAATTAAACAGCACACATTTTTTGAGAACTAATTGTAGCATATCATGCTTACGCACCTGATGGTGCCACTGTCTGGATTGAGACTGTTCCCATGTCTTAATTTGTGTACCAAATGTCTCCGGACGGTAGCAAGCCGAGAAATTCGGCTTTGCGTCATTGTTCAACAATTGGGAAATTTGGCATCTGAAAACAGCGAGACAACGACAGCACGATTGAGTTATAGATCTGGTAATGCTTTCATCGTATAGAATATAGCAGCTTGATGATACAATTTTTATGTTATGTTTGCAGTCTGTGTTAACAATCAAAGACATTATTGTAGTAAATAAACACTTAACACTTAAAACGTCATACGTGTGAATTTTATTCTCAACAGTTTTTTGGCAGAGAGTGTTTTTTAATGATTATCAGTAAGTTTTATTATTCAAATCCATTATGTCAAGCGTCAAATCCTGTTACTCAAGAATACATATAAAAAACAACCGAGGTCTCAGTTTTACGCCACCAAGATTATAATATTTTATAGATATTATCAGCTATTCCATGGTAAATAATAGATTTTAGCAACCTTATTTTTGGCCGTTACTTCGTCTATGGAATATTAATTATTAAAATGCAAATATTATATAAATAAAATATATATATTAATGTGTGAGAAATCTGTTAGTCTGTACTGCTGTGTGACAGATAAACTAGTTCGGCCTCAACTTTGTTTTAAACATTTATTTTCATGGTCAATTCAAAAAAGATTTAATCATTTTCAATATATACGTCGGCGATTTTACGATTAATTTTTAAATTTAAATTTCGAGCGAAAAATATTTAATGAAACGGAAATGAAACCATTATTAAGTGTTAGTCCGGTATGGAAACTATATATATGATTCATAACAATTAATGAGATGGCATAGTCATTTTTTTCGCTTGCACGAAGTTTCGCTGCTATAACAGTAGGGGTGTGGAAACTTTTCATTAGTACAGTTCCACAAAAATTTGATGTTCAATTGTGTGCTCAGACTAAGCTTGGACATGGGCCTAGACTTAGGCATAGGCTAGAACTTAGGCTTAGTGCTAGCCTTAAGCTCAGGCTTAAAAAACAAAACTTTATACAATTACATCACATGAAATCTGGCTAATTCTATAATATAGTATATATAATAGAGCAAATATATTATATTTTTGGTACGGCGAAATTGACATGATCTATTATTCTAAGTTTTGTCGTGATATTTAGTATCTTGAACGACGGAACATTAAAAAAACTTTTTAGGCGAAGAGTTTGGTAGCTCGAACTCATGTACACTGGTCACGATAACATGAAAATTTCATTGGAATTATGAAAACACTTTCATTATGTTTTCGCAGTAATTACATATGTTTAGTGCCTTTAACACCTACGTCACAACTACCTTTCCACTTACTTGCAAAAAAATGAAATGTAGTTTCTCGAAAAGTCAAGATCAAGACTGGACTAAGTAACATTCTCAGCAAATATTTTTTACTTAGGCCTTGGGACATTCAAGTATGTTGACGTAGGTGTCACGTATAACTCAGCAGAGGCTGGTCGAATTGACACTCGTGTAGCATGAAAATCGCCTATGTGGCGTAAGGTACACCATAGATAGACCGAGGTGTGAAGTCCCAGGAGGTAGCCGGG
>JASANE010008854.1:0-12063 GCA_030248225.1 Trileptium ribeirensis
CTACTGAAATCGTTTATTCTCCCTTTTGGTTTGACGACACCAAATTGACGAGAGTAGCCAATACGCCACTGCCGACCCTTTTGAACATGAAGGGCACGCCTCACCAGCGCTACACAACTCTATCACTATCATCCGCTAATACTCGTCAGGTTGGAAGGACACGGCCAAGGAACTATTTCAGTGGACAAAGCACCGTCCGAAATTCATCTAATGAGCGTAGACGCTCAGCATCAATGAATGCTGCCGACGCCTCTAGATATTCTGAGTCCATATGGGATCCATATGATGAGGCCGACCGTGCTGACTTAGTGTAGCAAACCTAGATTCGACGATGGATTAGAAGTAATTGGGGTGGGACGGATAACTGAAGCCAGTTTCAATACATTCTGAGGCTCAGGCTGTTCGGCAACGGAGATAGACGGTGAAATGTGACTAATTCCGTACCGCAATATCACAGCGCGTCTATTGGAGCATTTTTGAGCCTTCCATCGCACAGATGACCAACAATGATCATCGTAGGTGACGAGTTAGCCATGCCAAAGATTGAAGTCGCCGACCGATATATTTGGCTCGTATTCAGCTGTCCGGATTTAAGTATGGAGGCGCTGATTGGCGGGCCCAACGCTTCTCTGACTTCACAGGCAGCCTGCGTCGTCATTATTGGAGGTTACAGTCCTGCTATCAACAATGAACACGAGGCCACAGCGGCGAACGCTGTATTAGAAAAGCTAATCCTCGATTCCTACATTCCGATTTTCATCGCTCCACCGATGTCGCACTGGAAAGCCATGAACCGGGACATTGGAACGTGGACCGAAGACATCCAACAGTCATTCCTCACGTTTCATCGGAAACATGATGCCATGATCAATGCGGCCCAAGTAACCCTGAGGGACGGAAATAAAATGCAGGCCATCAATATACTAAGCCTAAGCCTTAGTCTTAGCCTAAGCTAAGATCCCTATATGACCCATGTACTATGCCTAAATCTAAGTCGGGGGACTACCGCCCTCCGAACCCTCCGCTCTAAGGTGTTATTTTTTCTACCGTTAACGTACCGCCCCTCAGGCTTGGACCCTCACTACGATCTTGCTGAGCTGGCCGATCAGTCTGAGGGACGTCGCCGATAGAGAAATCGAGGTTAATTAAAGCTTGGAAAAGAGTGAATGCGCTGGCCGCAACCCATGTTTCAACTGTATACCGTCCGAATTTACGAGAATGGGTTTAGAGACACGTCAAATACAGCATAATGATGCGCCGTCGCGATACCAGGAGAATGTATATATACATATACTCAGGTGTAAATTATTACTACCAGTTGCCCTTGTGTACGGTGATACAGCAGCCCTAAAGACCCTGTACGTAAGTTGCTAAACACACTGGACGTGCACATAGCAAAGGGGGCTAGCGAGCATACTTCGTTAGAATTAGACAAACGTTTAGGGCTTACTAACCCATGGTAATATTTAAGCATAGTTTTGAATGGGTAGAGCTATATATTAACTAAGGGTGAGCTGAAATCGCAAAAAGGGTGAAGAAACTAGTTGACGCCAAATTCCAGGTTGTATTAGCTAACTTATCGATTCCACATTATTACTGACGGACTACAAACGCAGGCGAAGTAGCACCAACAACGATGAAAATCGCGACATCCAGTCGTCACATGCAGCGGCCATGTAAAACCTAAGATAGTCGAGTTTTGGTTTTCCCACAGTACCATAATACTGGGTAGACGCTAATAGGTGCTCTTTTTGTTATCGGTCACAGATTGGAATGAATTATCGAATATGCATGTAGCCGAGCACGATAGTTGCTTGCGATGTTCATGCCCGTAATTTTAAAATGTTCAAACAGGCAGTACAGAAAAAAGTATACATATGAGCTAAAAGCTCGTCAATTGAGAAAACGAAAAGCGAAAGATAGCTCACGTTCGGGGATGGATTTCGACGAATTCTCTATATTCGATAGCACAAGTAATGAGGACGTGCCCTGTTGTTCAACGCGAACAGCTGCAGACCCATATTTATTGTAAAAATGGCAAAAAAAGGTTTTCAAGGGTTCTTTGCCAAATTTGGCCATACTAGTACCAGTTTTTGCAGCCCATGTCCCGCGACACAGGCTTCGTATCGAAAAACCGAGACCCGCAGAATCAACACTTTGAGATCTACAACTTTTCTGACCACGACTGTTTTGCGGGACAATTGTTTAAAACCGACTATGGTTCGTAGAGCGATTTTTAAATTTTTGGTATATTGTGTGGTTTTAATTTACAGTGAGCGTATATTGGGTTATCTAACACGCTGGATACGATTACTTTGCTATCTAGACCCGAACAGCACTAATTATACTTTTTCATGGCGTTTCAAGGGTTTTACGATCGACGAACCCAACTGTAGTGAATTTACATTTTTGGTTAATTATTACGCGCTGGGCACCAGGAATGGCCTATATACGTTTTTGGCACGCTGGATTCTACGGTTTGGTTATTTAGAGTCCAGCTCGAATACTTCATACCTATTCAGATGTTTTCAATGGGCTTACGGTCAATGAACCCAATCGCCAGAATATATGCAGTCTGTGTTCAGTATCTTGGTTATGGATTGCGTACAGGGCATAAAGATTGTACTATAAATCGGTTTTTTGGAACGCTGCATAAGATGGTTTTGTTATCTAAAGTCTAGCATGAATACTTCGTGCGTTTTCAGTAATTTTCAATGTGTTTAAATGGTCGACGAGATTTTAGGATTTTCAATGGAATCAGAGTTACAGATGTTTAGCCTATTACTACCGATTACACAAAATAACTTCTTAATAATAAAAATAATACATTTATATGTCGCCTTTTCGCAGAACGCGTTGCAAGAGCACTTTAAATGAGAATACGATTTACAATCCATTAATTTAATGAAACCGCGCTCGATCCATTTAACCCATGTTTGCGATGTCCTAGTGTATATCTGAGCAAAATATAATTTACCACTATAGGTCACTATATTTTAAAATTTTCGAAGAAATTATAGAAATTCATTTGATTAACAGAATAATAATATATTAATTCTGTTTCGTTTTGATCGACGCTATTACATATACTGTTGTTTTTGCTATTCGTGTTGTTGTGGACAAGCGCTAAATTGATATTCTCTGCGACACTACGAATTTAACGACGCTTCGTTGCGACGATACAGTGTTCGAAACAATAGCACCGACTCTATTTTGTGATCTTTTGAACTCATGGTAATTGTGCTAACTGGGGCAAATTTAATATACGAACTGCATATAAATACATATTACTGCATATTTTGGTTTTTTAACTTTAATAGATGAATATTTGGCCTTTTACTGTGTATAAATGCATACTGTAGTAGTCTGTTGTTAGATGACTTATTATCTGACGGTTTTGCGTGATCTTTATCCTCGCTTGCTTTGCATTGATATTTATTCTGTGACCTGTGTCTGTGTACGTTTTTATTCGTAAACGCTGTTGTGTTCAGCTATTTTCTTTCCTTCTCTTTGTCTGCTCTTCGTGTTTGTTTATATATATGCATTTTTGCCATTGCATATATCACTTGTTGTTACTTAACGCTTCTTTACAACACATACTTGCTACATATGTAATACATTACTTGAATGATAAAAATTATATGATTGAATATAATGAAGTAAACAATGCCTAAAGTTGCAGCAGTACAGTCGCGAAAGCTCCGTGAATAAGGAGTTTGGGGTATTTGACACTGACGGGGAGGTAATCATTGCAAATTATATGACAAAAACGTTGTTGCTGATCGAAAAAGCCAAGTAGAACAGCACATACATACACGGCAACATATACAAGCAAAGGAACGCTCTAAAACCAGTGCCTCGTCATCGACACCTCTGTTGACAAATTATGTGAACTATAAAAGCAAGCAAGAAGTTTTTCGAAGAGATCTAACAAAGGCATTCATTGCGGTATACATTCCCCTACACAAGCTACAGAATGAACCACTTCGAGAATTTCTCCATACTTATATTCCAGCTTTCAACATACCCAGTGAAACGAAGGCCCGTACGTTTATTGAACCTGTTTATAATTCAACGCTGGAATGTATCCGCCAAGCCAGAGGGGGATGGTCTGATTTACATAGTTGTGGATTAAAGCAGCGATTGTTTAAACCGCAGCATCTCCAATGTTCTTATGGGCTCTCTTAGTAGCATTTCTTCGACACAACCGTTTCTAATCGGTTGTACGACTCTAGAGGTCACAAACCACTCCACGGTTGCAAATGTGGTGAACGACTCGCTTTTGCTCTTGTGGTCAGGCAAAATGGACTACCATCGTTTGGTCTTGTTGCTCAGTGACGTTGCTCCGTACATGAAAAATGTGGGCAATTATTTGGCTGTTTTCCTCCCCAAATTAATCAATTTAACCTGTCTTGCCCATACATTTCACCGAGTTGGAGAAGCTTTTCGAAATGAATTTGTTGATGTAAACGATTTGATTTCGACGTTTAAGCAGATTTTTGTTAAAGCCTCAACACGTCGACAAGAATTCTCGGCAACGACTTCTCTTCCATTGCTACCAAAACCAATTATTACAAGCAGGTGGAACGTGGATAGAAGCGGCGTGCTACTATGCCAATAATTTTGAAACAATGAAGAACTTTGTGCTCAATATGAACGACGACTCAAGGTCAATCCGATCTTGCAAGAGAACCTTGATGTGGATTAACTTGGAAACGAATGTGGTCGTTATTTTTACACATTTCCCGTTGATTGCCACTAGCATAACCCGACTAGAGAAACGAGGCATGTTACTAAATGATTCTTTGGAGGTGGTTTTTGAAGCTGTACGTAATTTGGAGCATGCAGGCGATATCGCTACTTTTGCACTCACAAAATTTAAGAAATGTTTGGATAGCCATCCTGGCTTTGGAGAAGATTTGTTCTGTAAAAAATGTATCAACGGTACATCGACAACGATTCCGGAGAGGTTAGTTGTGAACGACATTGGCTCCTTCGAATTTGCTCCTATTACTAGTGTAGACTTAGAGCGATCGTTTAGCGAATATAAAGCGTTGATGCGTACAAACCGCTCAAGCTTTAGTGAAGAAAATTTGGAAAAATACGTAGTAATTTCATACAATGTAAAAGGATCTGACTGTACAAAACTATAAGAATTGTGCAGCGTTTACGTTATAAAGGACCCCCATGTGGAAGTTTTGTCCACCCTGGGTGTCTCTTCCACCATCAATTATATTGTGTCTTGAGCACCTTGGTGTTTCTGATGGTATTTTCAGATTGTATACATAGGCAGTGTACTGTCGGTAATAGTATGGTATAGACTACACCATAAATTTTATATGGTGTTAGCTACACCATGCTGTTATTTATACGCAATATATAATGGGTTTGTGCATGGGGTCTTTGACACCGTCAGTAAATAACAGTAGGTAGATTAAGACACTATAGCTACGTTAATGGCGTCTCATACACCATAGTTTGCATTACACAGTGTGGGTATATACCGTATATCACTGGATGGTGTGGTCTAGACCATAGGGGGACAAAACTTTCACAAAGGGATCCTTCATAACGTAAACGCCGCATTGTTTCTTTGAATGTTTTATGATTGTATCTTTCCAAACATGTTTCTGATGTAACGTTTGTTGGGTTTTCTTAGTGCATATAAATGCATATTTCGACCTTCGTTTTTGCATATTTTACTTTTTGAAATGCATATAAATTTTGCCTTAGTGATAACAAACAAAGACGTACATTATTTTTTCGTACACAAGTGTGTAATGTTTACATTTATGCATATTATTTTATAAATAATAAATGATTTACATTATTGACCAGACATATTTTCTCATTGTGACGGCCAAGCTTTTTGCTCCACAAATATACAATGTCTCCTGTTCTATCGCTATCGTCGTTTATCCCTTGTAATTGTTATCGTCCCGCCATTTCGTTCGTATTACTCCCACGAAGCACACTAAATCTCGCAAACACCGTTGCAGGTACACGAACTTCTAATTTAGAATCTGAGCGATAGAAAGTGCGGCAGAAAACGTGACAAAAATAAAGACTCGTAGGCGTACTCCTCTTAGGCGATTACAGCGCACATAATTGAAATTAACAGCATCAAATAAATGCGTAAATAATACAAAAATTCTGAAAAAGAAACAATTCCAACACATTGTTGTTGTAATAATATGCACAGTTTATTGACATACATGCTTATAGGAGTGGGTAGGATTCGCCCTCCCTGAGCCTCGGAGCCCGCCACGGTCGTCAATCAACCTCTGGGAAGCAGCCTAATCTAGCCCTGAGATTGCGCAATCAAATTCCCAAAAACGTTTGGAGTTTTTTAGGAAAAATAGGCAAATTTTTGACAAAAATTGGCTAACATTGGGGGAAAATTGGAAAAAATCAGGTGAAAATTAAGACACAACTTGTGTTCCATACTTTTCTCAGTTCCCTGACGATCCCTTCTTCACCCGCGCCGACCCGTTGACCTCCCTCCCTCCCCGCAGCGCCCGCTGTCCTTCTGGTGCTTCGGACCAGGCCCATATTTATAAAGTATATCTAGCATTACGTTTATAAAAACCGTATGGCTGGATCTGCAAGTACAATATAATAGGAGCGCTATTAAAATTGAAATATTCCCAAACACAATATATAAATATATTCAGAAATTTGAGTAATGTTTTTAGCATATTACGTCTTGTAGTGAGCTTTCCAAATATTTATGTTAACAAATACAAGTAGAACATAAATGGTGGTTCTGGAACAGCTTTCTTATATGGTAAACGTTACACAACGTGTTATGATTGCCATATTTGGCTCTAAAACAACCTAATATGGCAAAACAAAGCACATCGTGTAACGTTAACCATATATGGTAATGCAGACATAGTTACGTTGCCTTATTTGGTGAATGTGTTATATTTACCAAGCATGATAGTTCTGGAACAACGTTATATGACAAATGTTACACAACGTGTTATGATTTCCATATTTGACCTAAAACCAGCTGATACGATAACCAAGTCATGCGCATAACATTTATCATATAGTTACATTATCGTATAGTTACATCACCTTATTCGGCAAACGTGTGGTAGTTATGGTAACTTTTGCAATACAATACTTGCAAACGCACTGCTCTTGGCATGAATGGATGTGTGTACAACCGCTGAAGCATTAATGTAGAGTTAAATAGTAACTGTGTTATGAATAGTAGTGTATTTTTCTAATGCAACATATACTTGTGTAATTATGCAAGAAATTCAAATCCAAATTTATTATAACAATAACAATACAATAATTTGACATATTTGTAAATTCTGCATTGCACTGTGTTGATAACAAATTACAAACCCCTTCAGTTTAAAACATGCAACGTCTTAATACAAAATAACTGAACATTCAATATATCAATCTTCCAAATCATCATTCTGTTCTAGCAGATAATGTCCGAATGCCAGCGTTTCAATTCCATTGTTTAGTATAAATCGTTTATCGTCGTATACGGATAAACTAATTTTGTTTGATCGGACAGTAAACTTACATGACCAAAGTTTCGTATTTGATTGCACTGGTGTCGTATAATATTTCCATGTTCTAAGGCTGTAATATAATCTTCGTGCGTTAGCTGTTTCTTTACAATGTTTTACTGACTCCTTTAGCTCTTTTTTCGAGTGGTTTGGGCATCGTATGCTGTATATTTTCGACCGGAGTCCCACAAATTCTTCAATCTGACAACCATTTGTCTCATCTTTCATTTTTCCCATTACCTTCTTGTTTTCAACGCTGTGTAGAATGTGGTTTTGTAGGTAATCGCTGAAATGAAACAATGCTGCATGATGTTGAAGCATTACGTATACATTATCCGTTTCGATATAATATGTTAACGAATCGGTATCAGTAAACAAAAGTTTTACACCTGGAAACACTGTTGTTAGAAAATTGTAATGAAAATGGTACATCAAGTGTTTTGATATTTCCAAGACAGTAAAGCCGACATATATAGGTTTACGTAAATACAACGTCTTCTTGTTCATCATCACGGCAACGATATTTTCATCAAAAATTTGGCATCTGTTGTAACGTGGATTAGCTGATAGTATTCGGAATCTGTCTGCGTATGTCACAAGTTCGACATCTACGTAAACCCTTACATTTTCCATACTTTTTCCAAACACAGAATTGTTCAACAGCTTGAACAAATCTTTTTCAAAATCCGTTTTCGCTTGTTTTCGCCGCTCTGTGTTAAATACAATGTACGGTTTCATCCAAGGATATTGTTTGAATTTTATACCTTTATTTATGCTTAACAAAACCATGCCAAGCGACAAGTATAATTTCAATTTTCTATAGTGTACAATATAATTACGCTTGTCGCGGAGAATTGGCACAAATTTTCGTTGGTTTGACTCTTTTATACCAAGTTGATTTTTAAGATTGATTGAATACGCGGATAACTGTTTATCTTGAATAATAACATGTTCCAGCGCAAGTGGGTAGTTGTTATGTGATTCGTGAAGCTGAGGTGGGTAATGTAGATCAACGTCCAACACGTAGCCGATTTCACCATCATCTGGGTTTTCCATAATACACAACGAAGCAATTTCGTTTGGCGTCAACCACCAAAAATTAGATGTAGGTAACGACTGAGACATTGCATAACCATACAAATTATTAGCATCGAGTGAAATAATGAAGGATTTTGGTAGGTCGTTTGTATAGTTTGGAAGTAGTGTATTATTTGCACAAGCATATCTCATTGTAACAGCGGAAATGCCACCACGTAATCCTGATTCAACAAATGTATACATATCTGGATCGGATGGTAATTCAAGATCAACCGGTGACATCCGCAGTACTGCGGCCCAACCGTAGGATGGCAATGTAACGAAATGAGCCGGATCCAGTTTATAGTATTGCAGGCAAAGTTTTCTAAAGTTTTCAATAACATCACACAACAGCAGCGTATCTGTTGCCAAGTACAAATCGTGGCAATTTGCCAAAGTTTTGCAGCCAAGTGAATTCCATACATTTTGAGCGTGCTCGTAATCATCATCACTTATGTGTTCATCAGCAACTGAACTATAGAATTCGTTTTTGGCGGCAATTGACGTTCATTAAACTTAAGCATGAGTCCATGTATTCGTACGGATAAATTCCCTTTCGCAGCAGGAGTTTGCGTTGATCGACGTCTAGAAAATGTGCCGAAATAGCATCAAACGATTGTTCTCCCGTGCTGCGTAAATTGTTAACAAGTTCGTTTAGCGATGACGACAAAAACTGGAACGAGTCAAGAAATTTTATATTACATCCACCAGCGTTTTGGGTGACCGGTGGCATTTTCAGAGCAAACATTATGTACGAGTCCATTACTTTTTATATGTACTCAATTTTTAGGTTACTCTGTTCAGCAAATTGTCCAATATGCTGAAAAATGAGGTGACCATCATATCTTTTCAAATTATTCATGAATACACATACATACCGACTTAGTTTGTAAGCAATATTACAGTCAACATGAGCAGGTCCACGAAATTGGCGACAAATGTGACAATGATCACGACATATTTTCGATCTGCAGGTAATGCACCACTATGTTCGATCGAGGAAAGCACAACTTTCACATGATTGAAATTGTTTATTGCAAATAACACAATTTTCTTGTCCAAAATATCGATTCCACTGCGCTCCAGATAGCTTTGCCATCGGTTGTCGATTTTTGAGTACGTTTCTTCTAAATTCCGCCGCACCGGTAACTAGTTCCTCAATAAATTCAAAGACAACGTGCTTGTGTCTTTCAACTTTTAAACGTCGAGGGTAGCGAGTAGTTTCGGGACCACAGCATTGTACAACTTGAAACAAGCCATAACCACAAGGAAAGTAACGTGCTGTTTTATCAGTGAATGAATATAGCGATGATGAAGACGATGTAGAGTTGCATTTTTCAATAATGCATTCAAAATCGGCGTAAAATACACACGGTTGACGTATCATTTTTGCATACGAATTAAACTTTAACGTATTGTTATTTTTCTCGGGCATTACAATTCTGCAGTAGTCTGTTTTGCATATTTTAAAATGACAGTCAACTCGTTGCTGAGTGGTAAATGAGAACAAACAAAGCGGACAGAAATACATCCGGCTTCCATGTTTGCGCGATGAAAACAAAAGTTTATTCAAATCTTTAATCCAACAATAATGCCCGCTTCCCGTTTCACCATTCGCAATCCAAAGCAACAACATTCGTTGTTTATTCACATTTTTCGGTCTATAGATTGGAAAAATCATTTTCTCATAGCCATAAACATAAATAGACAACTGATGTTCTTCTTCAAACTGAGTGATAGAATTATATTTGAATGGGTATGAATAGGATTCGAAATTGTATAGACGTCCGTATCGTTTGTAGCTGCTAACACGATGTGCATTATGTTGTGTTGGATGAAGAGCAGACAGAATAGCCCATTTTAATCATTTTTCGTCGTCGTTGTAAACATTTATTACTGCATGTTTAGCCGCTATCACACGCGGCAGTTCTACATAGGTCGATTGTGTGCCTGCGACAGGTTGATACACTGCTACAAGAATCTCAGTGTTTAATATTTCAGTAATAGTCCAGTCGGAACCATTTTCACAGAATTCCTCAATTTTGTTCGAAGTATATACGAATATCGCATTGATTTCATTTTTTAAGTTGGTTGCTGGTAAAATTGTAGACTGCCTGTTGCTAAAGAATGCATCGCATGTTGTCTACTGATCGAGTAACGTTACAAATCTTAGCTTTACACGGATGTGCAACTTGAAAGCTAATGGTTCGCTTTCTAGTAAACGCTGACATAGTGTTATGATTTTTGGTTTCAACTGTTGTGTGTGAATGTTCAAAGCATGATAGTTGTTGTTGTTGCAAACGATAATAAATCTCTTTATGTAACCGGCTAGTGGCCGATCAACAAGAACTAATTCCATAGCGCAAAGACACAAGAATAAAAATTTATTCTGTTTCACCGCATTATATACACACAAATACAACATAAAACTTGCTATAATAAAAACATTTTTCAATTAAATCTTCGCCATTTCATGAGACCTGATCTTCTTATCCGACTCAATGGACTGTATGACGGTGTTGTCGGATGTCTGCGTTTTGTGGCTCGTCGATTTTGAGCTGCTGGTGTCATTGTGTAGTGCCGATCATCATCGCTTGATTGTTCCGATGCTTGCTGTCGTTGTCGCGTTAATTCAATAACTCGTCTAACTTTTGTGTTTGGAATCCAAGTTGTCGGAATCGGAAGTTCAGCAATTGCAGCTCTAAATTGACTAAAGCCTGTTGGCGGATAGTTTGGCAGACGAGTTTTAAATATGTAGTACAGCAAATCGATAAAGTTAGCACCACTGACAGGTTTTCCATTTATATACACTTGGCTTCCGTCGGCATTCCAAAATAATTTTTCTTTATGCTCCGCTAAAGATTCTAACAAACGTTGAGCATTTGAAGCAAATCCTTTTGTAATGGATTGACGAGTTTCAAATTTGTATTCTCGCCAGTATTAGTTGATTCTGTACTATCACCCGTTTTTTCGGGGATATTCGACTTTGCTTGATCGTTTATTCGATAAAATGAAAGAAATTTTTGCAACACTTCGTTATACAGCTATACTTTTGTATAGTCCGGCAAATTTGATTTTAAAATTTGTTCTATTTCTTTGTCAAGCATAATTTGAAGTTTTGTCGACGTGGCGGTGCCGAGCGATTCTTTTCGTTCAATCGTATCGACAAATTCAGCAGGCATAAGCATCATTTTGCGAGCAACCATGGTAACGCAGAAAGAACAGTAGTAAGCAGAACAGGTAATAAAGCGCCTTCGCATTGGAGAATTAATCGTTTTCGAGCGTCGCTGTTTAGCTATGGATGAAGCATTGTTTAATTACAGATCTGAATGGCCGTAATTTGCTTTTTTCTTTTTTATTCAAACGAACAACATATATATATTAACAAACATATATATAAACAAACATTCAACAATAGCCGCAATAAGATCGCTATCAGCGTTCAAAA
>JASANE010008855.1:0-27172 GCA_030248225.1 Trileptium ribeirensis
GAACGGGCCTGTTACATATATACCGCACATTTAACAATAAAAATAGGTCTCTTCCAATAACGCAGATTGTGGTTGCGTCGCAGGGATGGGATGGAACTGCAGCATACACTGACTGACAAAAATTATAAGCTTACTTGTTGATGCTTCAGGCAGTTGACACAAGCTTGCACCAATGTAAATACTCAGATTTTTATGTTGAGCCGTTTTGCAAGTTCGAAAGTGCTGACGCAAGTAAACAATGCTCCGCTATACATTCCATACACTGATATACATATCACATTGAACAAGATCAATTTGAACATATACCGTAACTCTCTAAACGAACCAAGTAACTGCCATAAGCATCGATTTCGCGTTCTTTTATTCAAGTTTAATATAAGGTGAACAGCTGCTACTTGGCTAAAATGAAAAATATTCTATCAGAAGCATTTCTCCAATCTACATACTGTTGGGCAATCTGTTGTGTTTATTTTGTGAAAAGAAGACCTTTTCGTTTAACAATCTGTTTATGGATTACAGCATGATCAAAGACGCGACAAATTGTGAATAAAAACTTTTAACTTGAATTTTCTTCCATGAAATTCCTTTCAAGATTTGCTGATCGCCGGAACCGCAATTCCCGTTATTATAACGGTTTTATACCACTTTATCGTTTTATTACGGCTGTATACCTATATATTTTAAGATTATTAGAACTAAATATGGTTTTATAAGCTGTTATAAGGGAATTTGTAGTATCCGCTAGGCTGGATTAGTATCTGCAGTAAATTGAGAAGAAACATAAAGCAAAATGTGCCTTAAGATCTAAGAATGTGATCGAGTTTCACCGCGTGCCGATGTAGCATGTTAGAGCGGTTAGTAGTAACAGCAAACAGAGATATTAATAGTAATTATTTGTTACTGAGACCAGTCTGTAATAATTATTAGGAGAAACTCGGTTGAGCGTGTCGGAAAAGTTATATTGTTAAATGCGCTTTCTACAAATATAATGTAAGGTGTCATGGAACTGTCTTTTCAACAGAAATGCACATATATTTAAGTGTTGGTTGCTCGGAACTTATTTATTATTATTGATGTTACCTGCGGAAAATATGGGCTTTTTGTGATAGCCACTCGGCAATACACTAGCGCTGATCTGCATTTCGATTGACGAACACTTGGTAGAACAATGTAAAGCAGACTTAGCACACCTTGATGAGATTCGTCTTTGAGTAAGGCTCGTCACGATGCGATCATCGCGCGGTATATATTAAAATTCGCGCGCATCCCTGTATAGTTCCACAATCACAGCTGCAGACAAAATCGGCAAATCATAAGTCTGTTGAACCCTATCGCCTCCAAAAATTGAATTCGCAACATACAAAACGTTCTTTCATTTACCATCGACATACAATGTACTTCATCAGCTGAGTCGGCCGTATCAGTCAATGACCTCAAACAATCTCATCAGGCCACGTCATCCTCATTAGTACTACCAACAACTCAAACTTCCGCTATATATCTATAGGCACACTATCTTAGGTACAAATGGTTCGAGAAAGTGTTTCGGCCTCTGAACGTGCTATACAATCTCCACAAACTTTGTTGGCTTTACGTCACATTGCATGCAAAAAATACAGGTCCTGGAATGGAAGAGGAGTGGCAAATTTCGTTTTTAAGCATCTAAACTTTGCTCAGGTCTTGAATTTTTCAGAACGACTAAATGACGCCGTCGCCGTAGCATTTGACATTTTCCTGTCAATAAAACTTCAGTGTACAGTTTGCATGTACCGGCCACCGAACTAATCATCTGAATATGAATAAAGCGTTCTGTTATATTCTTTAATTTCTTACACCTGAAATGTGTCTTCACCTACTGCTATTGTATGGGATCTCAATTTCCCCATATTAAATAGACCTGAATCACACGACCCATCTCGTCGTAATATATTTGCGATATGATTGTTTACTAGTATGTCGCATGTGAGGGTGAAATGGTTATATTAATAGGTTATCGTTTTGAGTAATCACATGGAACAGTTGTGTTTGATGTATATAGCACCGTAAAACCTCCGGAACATAGAAGGCCGCGTGAGCGCACATACGGTTATAACACGCCATTAAAGATTTGATTTGAATTGAATGAATTTGTTATTCATTCGTTGATTTTTTAAACCAAACCCACTGCTTTATAAAAAAGGATAACCCGCCCAACAGCGAACAGCCAGAAATCAAGCTAGAAGCACGGCTTATGTTCTGTAACCTCACCCTCCCTCTTACAAACAGCGCAGGTTTAACAGTTTTACTCTGATGTTCCACAATTTTGTCAATTTACCCAAAAATATTTCGCGCGTTTTCGGGGCGCCGTGAGTGATTGAGTACATACTGCTTGAGAAGGGAAGTGTAAGCCGTAAGGAGTAACCCAAATACCTCTTATGGGCGTCTATGTCCCAGACATATTTTGTCTTATTTTGCCCGCCGGACGTGTCTTATCTTAGTTTGAACCCAAGAAGTTTTATCCCTAGCTTGCGGCAGATGGATTTTATCATAGCCTGCCCAGACTCAAAATCGTTGGGAATTTGTGTTTATGGTACAGCCCTCATCTTCCCACCTATTGTTGGGCATTTAGGTCACCAAATCATACTGAACGCCAAGATAGACGAGTTTCCCCATGACCGTGGAAATTGGATTTTTATTTTTTATTTGAGAAAACCCCAATAATCTATATTCCAAATGGTGTTTCTTAGCTACATAGTAAATGTCATATACTAACAATCATAATCCATAGCGGAATAATTGAAATATTCATGGACCGACGGCTTAGAACTCTTAGCTTAGACATAGCCACAAATAGCAACAGGCCTTAGCTACAAAACAGTAATGTGGGTTTTCCATTTTTCTTTTAAGTTATGGATTTGGTACAAAAATATCGTATTTTTCCTGAATGTAATGCACTAAAGGCCCAACCGCACTTGGGACGAGGAAATTATGCAATTTTTTAGCAATTTCAAATTATTACAAAAAAGAAGGATAACCCATTATGTTATTTTGCCGCAAAGACATTGTCTCCTAGTTATGCCTTTCATTTTTTTTGGCAATCTTCTATCTGAAGTTGGAGACATCGTCGGGTCTCAACGAATTTATATTCTTTATTTTATCTATGGGACAACTACATAGCCAGCCATTAATAACTATTTTTGTTTTGCAATTTCTTTTACAATTTTCATCTTTTTTTCCAAGTGTCACTAAAGACCAATTTTCAAGGTAGTTGCCCAAAGATATTATTTTGCCGCAAAAATATCACCAACTTGTGCGATTTACCGCTTTTTGCTATGGGCAAACTGAAAGTTGAGACGTCGTTGGTCGAAATAAATTTATATTCTCTTCTGAATTATATCTTTTGACAGAAAGTATATTGGCAATTTTACTAGATAGCTAGGCATTAAGAACTGACATTTTTTGTTTGACTTTTTAAATTATTAGGCACCTACAACTAGAGATTTACCAGGCTACCAGGGTGGTTTCCGGTCCAAACCCGCCCCGAAACCCCAAAATTTTATTAAAAACCCAGGGTTGGTCACCAATTCCTTTACTATATCCCTCCCTCCCCTGGTTTTTCATTTCCAGTTTTGATTTTGGTTCGTTCTTTTTGTCCTAAGTTGCATAATTAGCACTCGTTTAATTGATTTGCTAACATGTGTTAGCATTATTGAGTTTGTTCTAGTTCAGGCTAGGATCGGCTTCGGTTGAGCTGAGACGTCGTAAACAACGGGAAGCGTACATATTTTCATATTTTTAATTATAATACGAAAAAGATTAGTTTAATCATATGAATTTGTGCGAATTGCGATACTTCCGGCGGATTGCTTGTGGATTTCTGTTTTACTATTGTCTTATGTTATCATTACCTAGCTAGCTTTTGTCACGACATTTACGATTTAAACGCTTAACATCGAACTGTATCACGCTTTCATGAATTGTAGCGGTGTTCGTTAAACATTGGTTATCTTGTTTTTGGATACTGGTGATTAGAAGTATTGGTGCTCGCAAGTAATTGGACTTTTAATTGGATAGGATCTACGCAACTATTATTCACGCGGTGGTGTACCTTGTTCAGGAAGAAAATTAACGTTGAGTAATGCCAAACCTAAACACATAGGTATATTAGTGCTATAATAATTTATATATGAGCGAGCACGAGTGTAACCGTAAAACATAACCACATACTAGTGATAGATCGGGCCTTGCTAGCCGCCTGGCAGAGGGGACGTTAAAATAACTGCAAGTACTAGGGTAAATCTAAAACCCTAGGATAAAGTAATCAAATAAACGTAGGGGTCTAACCGTCCAGAAGGCTTCGTACAAACCCACAAGGAAAATTAATAGTTATTAGGATCTTTCAGTAAGCCGTCCGGATACTGTTGGCTCTAAGTAAATTATTAGGGTAAATCTAACGCAAAGGATAAGGTACTTAAATAAACGTACTGGTCTAACTAATACTTAACCTAATTTCAAGTAGAAAATAATAATCTAGAATTATAGTGCGCTCAACCCTGAGTTTGAGAAGTATATAAAAAGCGCGGCTCACTCAACTAAAATCGAAGTGAAACGAACCTAAGTTTAAGTGGAATCATAACGATGCTGTCCTGAAACGAGTGTATAAAACGTTTACAAATCACAAAGCATAGGAGGTTTAGTCAGTGGTGCATACACTGGCATAAGTCAGACCAGCGTATAATCTGTTACTAAAGTATACTAATTTTGAATAAATATTCTAACTGTGGCTGTCTTAATTTCATATTGGAACTATATCTCGAGCTAATCGAAGTAGTCACGCAGCAACGCCACACGGATTATTTTACGCTGAGGTAGAACTGCGCCAAGAAGACACTTAGTTATTCCCACCGCCATATTACTGACCATGCGTACAACCACCACATCTTCGAGTGACGAATCCCGTCCCAATTTATAATCCGATAGCCGTTATAATAAAAATATCCCCCACCAACCCTACTCCCATGAAAAAAATATAACACCTACTAGGCTACCAGGGGGAATCCCGGGCCAAAACTTCCCCAAAACCCTAAAAATTACTAAATCCCCGGGCTGGTCACCAATTTCGCTATTACATCTCTCCCTTCCTTTTTCGTCCTTGGGTTTTTTCTTCTGTTTCCTCGTTTTCGTCCTTTTTGTTTTCGTTCAAATGCTAATTTGTATAATTAGCATTCGTTTTAGTTTTAGCTACATGTATTAGCGTTATTTGTTTGTTCTTAATTTAGTATAGAGCTTCTTCGATTGAGTCAGGGGACTTTAGCAGCGAAAAGCGAGAGTGTTCTACCATGTTCTTTTTCGTTATTACGAGGAAATTGCCTAAGCCGGATAAGCTTGCATAATATATAGTATCCTGGCGAAATACTTATTGTTTTTTATTTTATTGTTTATTTTCATGGTTACAATCACCAAGCTAGTCTTGCGATATAACGGTTTCGAGTTTTAAACTAATATTGTGAAGTTCTACGATACGTCTGTATTTAACTTGGTTTTCGGTGATTGTTGCCTACTTTAATCCTGTTTTGGATGCTTGGTGAATTATTAACGGAAACTACTTTATTTATGGAAGCTTTTGGTGGAATTACGACTAGCGTTTTTGATTGGCTTTGCCTTGCAAAAAATTTAACTCTGAGAAATCAAAGCAATTCAAATAAATATATATAATACTATTTTACTAATCTTATTCTAGTAATACTAGCTTCTCATATAAAAATACCTGAGTTGAGCACGAGCACTACGTAAAACCATAACGGCCTCCCTATAAAGTTCCGAAGCGTATCACTGTAGCTTAAGAAATTCACCGTGGAGTTAACCTGGAAGCATACCAAGGGTGAGTTGGGACACGGGACACTAACGTAACTAATCGGAGACGATTTGACACGGAAGGTTGGTCCGGCCAACTGACTGAAAAGAATTATGGGAACTAGAGAGTATTCGCCAGTACTAACTAGTTATAGAGGGCTCGTTAGTTGTCCGGAGACGAGAACATTAATATAAAAGCACGTACTTAGTGTAATTTTAAGAACTTAGGATAAAGTAATTAAATAGACATACGGGTCTAGCCATCCGGAAGGCTACGTACGAACCCACAAGGGCAAAGTAGTAGAGTAACAATATCCAACACAAGCCGTCCGGATACGTTGGCTTTAAGGAACTTAGTAGTGTAAAACTAAGGACGAAGTTGAGGTAATTAATTACACGTCCGGGTCTAGCTGTCCAGAAGACTACGTATATACCTCGCAAGAGGACAAATTGTAATCAGCGCTAACTAAACCATAAAATAGACCACAATTAATTAGAATAATAGTGTGCTCAAACACGTGAGTTAGAGACTCGGGAAGCAAGGCTTGGTTAGTAAAAGTGTGTAGCGAGAAACCGAGATGTATGAGTGGCTTAAGTAACAGTGTTTATCGTTGCTAAAACTAGCGTGGTTTTCAAAAATCAGTATTTGGTTTATAATTGCTAACTGTTAAATAAATATTCCAACACTAGCTTAGTTGACTTGGTGTTGAAGTACAGTAAAGCAGTACGTATTAGATACGCCTCAAGCTAGCCGAATCGAGTCAGCGTTATAGAGTAGGCACGCTCCAAGAAAACAAAACTAACACTATCTCCGCTGGCATAGTACCGGCCACACCTCGAACGCCACATCTTCTGGGGCTGAATCTCGTCATGTGTTAAAATCCGATAGCCGTCATAGCAAAAATACCCTCCAACCCCTACACCTTTGGATTTAATAAAATATAACAAGTATTACGGAAGTTCAATCTTCACGGTTATCGGGAATCCGCTGACCGAGACGGTTAGTGTATAAATGGCTTTAAAAGTGCTCGACATATATATAGGTTTTTATTGAAACGTTGCGAACGGAGTTCCCATTGGACGCGGTAAGGCGAAATGTCGTAAATTTTTTGTCTGTCGGTGTAACTCATAACTAATCTTCGGGCGGATAGATTTCAGTAAATTTTTTTGTCCGATAGCAAAAGTGATCACGGTGTGCATTTGTTAGATGAAGGGCTTGGATTTTACATAACTGGTCGGAATGGCAATAAACTAGTTTTTAAAGATCTCTGCCAAATCGGCCCATGGGGGTGCCTGTGTTTCTTTCACAGCCCATAGCTCGTGTCAGGGGCATCACAGCTGAAAGAAAACACATATATACGCTATTGTTGGCAGCGTATAAAGATTAATTTATAAATAGGTTTCTCGATGAGCTGAGTACGATGATTTTTTATCTATAGTTCAAGTTCAGGTCTTTTCAGAGATTTTCAGAGGGTTTACGTGTCGATCATGCCAATTTCCATAGTATATAGTCTGTCTTCAGTTGTTTATTTATAAAATTCCTTTCCTTAAATTTGAAAAATGTTTGGTTCATTAGCGAGAAGACTTCAGTTATTAGGCAAAAGTGGCTCGGTTCTAGGAAATTTATATACATACTGCGGGAAACAGTATAACTAGGCACAAATACCTAAATAGTTAGATTTGTTCCAACGGTTAAAATTGTCGCGCTCCCCCAAACTGAGGTTCCAACATGCGTAAAATGCTAAGATGGACATGATGATTTTGCAGGATATGTATTGAAAATGGTTTGAGGTGATGAGCTATCATCCGCAGATAATAGTTACCAAGCTACACAGATTTAGAAAAATGTCATTTGTCATCATTAACACAGAGTGCGCCGATATGATCGATTCAGTTTTCGACTCCAATTTCATACAGCGCACAACTAGTTTCCTCAAACGTTTTGTCAATCTGCGGCATGTATTTCTCTGCACTTATGGATTTTCGGATTTTTCTGCTCGACAATAATGGATGTAGTTGTGCAGCTACCTTCGTGTTTGTGCTGCTCCAACGATTTCATATCAAAATTTTCAATAAACCAATACGATTTAAAGACGTTGTTTTTGACCACTTAGGTTCCCTAACATTTTGGCATAGATGTTGCTATAAAAATCGGATCAAAACAGCGACTACCATTCCCTTCATCGGGAACTGCGAGTTTGTTTTTTGCACTTATCTCTCAGAACAGCTGTATTTGGTATAAAGCCAAAGATTAGAATATAACCTCGACACCAGTTATATTTTTAAAATCTTGTCAAAGAAAACGTTTCTTGGGCCGAACGACGGGCTTACAAAATTATCTATTGCGTTATACACGCTAGTTTTATTGTTTTTGAGTATGTTGATACTCTCCTTTTTTATTTTAGAATTATGTGGCGTAGCGAGAATTTGACCCAGGAAGGGCCCAAGCCAACTTCTTCTGGTTACCACCAAATTATACACTCTTAATTTATATTGTATTGAATTTCCCAAGTGACCATTGACAAAATTTCGGCCGACTTTTGGCTTCACCACGGACCATCGCCAATCGGGGAGTACTAGTTGGGAAGCACCCCTGTTCAAAATACATAAGTGGATCGAATCTGGCGGCTGGGTCTTACCGGAGAGTCGAAAAGCGGGGGAGCCCGGAGTAGCGAAAACAGCCAAGTGTCGAGGGCTGGAACCATGGCTCAATGCCCCCTCTCGCTACGCCCTTTATACCATGTACGAAACTGAATACATACCGTAGTTCAAAACTTGCTGGAAGGAACTTTATCCAAATGATTGTAAAATTATGTATATATCCTAAAGATTTACGGAATTTTGAAAATGTTTAGATTTGAAAGACCGGAGATTTACTGCAGAGTACCTACGGCTCATTCCTCTTGGCAAAATTTTTACGCAATGAAAGGGATATGGTTTTACTTTCAATACCGTATTCATTGCTAATTCGATTCTGTGATATTAAGTGCAGTTATTCGGCGGAAAATTATCTTTACGATATTTATTACTTTTTGGTCAAATCGTTAGCGTTTCGCGTGAATCTGATTCAAATCAATGGCGTTTTTGTATGTAATATTTCAGATTTATTAGTCTCCCCATAAAACATTGGAAACATTGTATTCACCACTACCGCTGGGCAATTAAATTCGAGAAAATATGCAATTATAATATCCACAGCTTTATAGATATAAAGGATAATTTGTTATATATATCATTTTGCAGCAAAGATATAAACTTGATGTGCTTTTTACAAGTTTCTTCTATGTCCATGCTCAAAGTGCGACGCCAACGATCTAAAGAAATTTCCAATCTAGATTATGTATTATATTTATATACTGGCGATTATTATGTATAACGTATTTATTACATAGCTAAGCTTTGATATTCGCAGAAAAATTCTTTTTTCTTCAAATTATTAAGTAACGTGTAATATTGACGCCAGTCTGGAATTTGCTGACCGAGGACTTAATATGCTCGCGTGGGCTGGGATCTTTTCGTAGTACTGTTTTGTCAATCGTTGTAGTAATGTAGCAAATTTTCGTAATCTAGCTTATTATGTGTAAAATAATTTTCCAGGTGATAAAATATCAATTGTACAGGTAGCATATTGCAACAAATTCGTCACTAGCAACGGTGGTTGCGCGATGCTCGCTGGAATATTCCGGCTGTTAGCGTTCAGTTGCGTTATCAGCGTATTTGCCGCAGGTAAAATTTAAAGCTTTATAAAGTAGCATTATTATTAATATTGTTATAGACACTCGCGGTTTGAAATGCAAACCAGTTACTGCTTCAGTGACTTTGGAAATACCGCGGTGCTCAAAGCGTTTACTAGTATATAATCAGGTTTTCTGTTATAGCGGTTAACTGTGCAAGAAAGTTTTGTGTGTAAACATCATAACCGGTTACATGCATTTTTGGAATTCTTTTGTTAGACTTGCGATGATATCGAAGTTTCTCTAAGGCTAAGCATTGTCATAATAGCGCGCCAAAAATTATAAATGCAGATGTTGATGGACCGCTTTGTCATGTTGGGCTTATCGGGCCGCCAAATATTTTAGGTCATATCTTTTATGTGAGGCATCAACCGAAAATGTACTTATCAATAACAAAAAATTGTTTTTGTACAATTTTTACATTTGCCGCGCTAGTTCTTCCAACGTCAAAAATACTTCGAGCTTGAATTGTTTGAAGGCTGTAATTAATAAATTTTAAAACTTCCTATTATTTTTGAACAATTTGCAAGAAACAAAGGGTCTTATAGTTTTGAAATGTGATTAGTAAAACCGCCATGGTGTCTCTAAATTTTGTTTTTAAAAGAGTAGGATAACGTTGGTAAAACAACCTACCAATTTTATGGCTTTACGCATTATTCATTTTAGGATCCGGTTGCATAGTTCGTGGACAGTTTAAATGCAAATCAAGTGCTGCCGGCATATGCATTCCGCAGGGCTGGCGCTGTGACGGAACTCAGGATTGCGAAGACGGGTCAGACGAGATGGATTGTGGTTAGCATACATTTCGTTTGCTACCTGCGAGCAATATATTTTAGATTATTTATTAAATGCTTTGAACAAACAATTCTATATCTGTGATTCTGATGATCACGATGTGCAAGCGCTGCTTTAAACAAAATTTCCTAGCTTGCTTGTCTGCCTTAAACCATGGCCCATATTCTTAAATAAGGGGACCGCTACGCAGGAAATTTTTTACCTACATTCGAGTAAAATTATCCTTGTCTTGCTCAGTCACACCCACTTTTACCGTAAAGTATTATTTAAAGGAGATACATATCCCATTTAGGCCCTTTTACCTGTTTGTAATTTCAAATTACCTGCGACTAATTTTTTACCGGCGAGCAGGTGTTTTTCAAAACTTCGAAGAGGGCCAATTGCCCCTAGCTATGAAAATTTAGGGGCTAGTTAAAAATTTTAACCGCAAGGCAAGTTGCTACCCGTGTATATATGTTTGGATATGATAGAAATATCTACACAAATATACACATAAGTATATATTGTCTCGTATTTCAGCAAAATATCTGCTTCAGAATATGGACTGATGTGAGTATTGATTCGGGATACAAAATACTTTTTATAAGTTTTTAATGTTATATTTGGCGTCACAAAAGTGTATATTTCACAACATTTTTTAGTTAACAAAGGCCAAAAATGTTAATATTCGAATAATTATTCATGCGAAAATATTTTAGGGCCCATTGCTTCTAGATTGGTCAAAAAACTATGCCGCGAGTAATTTACCTCTACCTGCGCAAAATAATATTTTTCTACCTTCGAGTAAATTTCCCATACCTATGGGTCTTTTGTACTTGCGGGTACTTTTGTCCTAACCACAGGTAATTTACCTGCGGTAGGTTTTTGAGTCAGAGATAGAGATAATCGCTATCTTTTTGTAGTATACTAAACAAAGGTTATAGCTATAATTTTTATCGTCTTTTTAGAATAATAGTAGGGATTTATCATACTCTGTTATTTAGGAGAGTAACTGAAATTGATCGCACCGATTAGACGGTTTCCACGTTTTTGAAGCTTATCTCCTAAGCATTATTTACTGTTGTGTTATTTAGAAATTTGATTTTAATTGCAACTTCGGGTACCATTTTAAACTATCAATGTTAATACAATCTGATTTCCATACTTATGCAACGGACAAGCACAATTAAGTAGTTTTGCGTACCTTATTTATATCAAACCCTTTGTTCTTAAAATGACATATTTGTAACGGCTTATATTGTGAAGCGACATACTCACTGATTTTGTCGTGCGGTGTGTATTTGTGCGTACGTAGGTATTTGCCAGGTTAATTAAGAAATGGAACAACAGCTCCCAGATAGCGTTGTAGCTGCTGCACGAAGCTCGCACCAAACCGATCCAGGTTCAGTTCGCAGCGTCGCAAAAGTTTGTTAAATACTGTAGGAAATATACATTAGTTTAAAAAGGAATGGGTTAAGTATGTATTTTACGATCTAGTGGAGACGAGATCTGCGCTTCCTTCAGTTCAGAACTCTATATAACCTATAGACATGTGACATATTCGATGCACGATTTCAAAAAGTTATCGCATTCTTTTGCAATAGCTGATTAATTGTATACTCCTGCAAAAAATGTTGCGCAGTTCTATTGCCAGCTACAAAAAAGCTAAAGTAAGAAAATATGACTACGGTATGTAATGAGTACGCTCTAAACTACGAACAATAGCCGCACTGTCATTCTTCCGAAATCATGTTGCATCTGTTATAAATTTTAGTGTAGTAAAAAATGTTACATAACAAAAATATGTATGGTTTTTAATTATCTGGCAGGGACGAGGCAAGAGGGACGGGATATGACGTTTATAATTGTGTGCAGCAACTTTCCTAGGGCAAAATTACCCGCAGGCACTGGCGAAAAACTGATGGTTCGAGGGGGTCTGTCGTGCGCATGGACCCCTCAAGGTTTTAATCATTATAGAGTTATTAGTCCATGTTGTATAGTACTGTTCTTTTTCAGATCTTACTGAGCGGAGCGAAGCGAAGCGTTTTTGTTTTCGACAGAGAGGGAAAATCGGTACTGTTTGTCCGTTCGTATGTCGAACTCCTCAATAGCTACTGGGTTGATTTAAAATTTTTTGTTTGAAAGGCCTAATATCCGACACTTGCAAGACATACTGTTTTTGGTCAAAATTTGCTTTGGTTGATTATCAGTAGTTAACTAATCAGTTAAACGTGTTAGCCTATTTTTAGCATTTTCAAACAACAAATTACTTATTTTACATTGAATAATTAGTGTAAAGGCGTTATTTTAGTACATATCCTACATCTCGCCGTGCTGATTATGAATCTGCTGTTTATTACTATTCGACGAAGTTAAAACCATTTTAATTAGCTAATTACTACTTAATTATTAATTAGCTACTAAATGTTTAGAAATGAAAAATAAATTGCACTCGGGGGCTTTCAACGTCGCTGATCACGAATATGACATTTCTGAATCTCTAAAACGTTGCCTTATATGCCAATTAGTTAATTAATTAATTAATTGGCAAATTAGTTAATTTTATGCAAATTTTAAAATCAATTCAATTAATTGGCAATTAAAATAATTATATAATTGGTTAATTTTTTAGCAAGCGGGTGGATTTGACATTAATTGTCTTATTATAAATTGGTTAAATATTTAGTTGAATTACATATATACACCAATAATATACCAAATAGTTTGCGTATTGTTCCGCTCACTTTTTCAACTATATTACTCTTACTAGTTTTACAAAGTTACAGTTATTAATTCACTAACCGTACTGTTTGCAACAAACATTCAACAGAAGAAATTCGAGATCAGCATTAATTTACATTTTTGGACAAGCTGGCAAATATTTTGCGCATGCTTGATTTTTGCCGTCAAATCCATTAACAATGTAACTCGAGTGCCTAAGGTCCGTCTCAGGGGGTAGACGGTTCGCCGGGGGATAAGTCAGGGAGTAAATTTCCAAATTTTTAGGAACTCATAATTGTATCTAGTTTTGCTAAAATAATGCCAAATTTCTCCTTATTTTTTACTTAATTTTTCCACGATTTTAGATAATTTCTGCTAATTTTGTCAAATATCACTAAAGTTTCCGCTAGCCTTCGGCGGCGGGATGCCGTTTGAGAAGAAGGACGGGAGCTTGGATTTAGTTCCTCAAAAAGGTATTCTCTTACCTATATGGGCTCTTATGCAATGTAGTGTAATAATGTCGATCCGGATTTCTAAAAAATTTAGTTTCACGCTTATGCCCGCACCGCAGGTAGGCAAAATTAGTCGCTGGTAAAAAATTATTTCCTGGTTAGGCAAAATTACTCGTAAGTGACATATAATTTACAGGTAAAAATTATTCGCAGGTAAGATATGTCTATCCGAAAGTATATATTTTTAGCCACGAGTGCGAAAATCACTCCTTGGTAATTTTTACTCTTATTCCTACTCCCGTTTAAGAATAGCAAAGTTGAAGGTAAGGGTAGAATAAAAATTCGTCGCGTTAAAACATGTTGAGCGTAATTTTAACAAAACAAACCTATATGTATTTAAGTTTTTACCAAGTCTAGCGGTTTAAATTTAATGTTTTCTGTGCTGATTTTATTTTTTTTATTGTTCGCATTTCAGAATCGGTTAGTCTTCGATGCAAAGAAACAGACTTTATGTGTGACGACAAGAGTGCATGCATTTCACAGCAGTGGAAATGTGATTCAGAAAGTGACTGCCCCGACAAAAGCGATGAAAGCCCAAGGAACTGTCAAAACGCTACCTGCAGCCCTAACCAGTTCTCATGCAATGTGCGAGCGAAAAATTCTGCACCTACGTGTATACCGATTTATTGGGTTTGCGATGGACAGAAAGACTGTTCAGACGGTAGCGACGAGGTAAATTATTTATCTTTTTATTTTACTGTTTGAGCGTTTTTCATTCTGTTCAGTGCCGCTTAGGAAAGTTATTATTTGTCACGTGTAATGGGAACTCGGCGGTGGTTGTAGGCTCATGGGATTTCATTAGAAGACTAATACGGATCACGACCAAATAATCGACTAAAATGTTTCGATCTGAAGTGTTACATTGTGTATTGTCTAAACTACTTGGAGTGGTTATTAGTTATCAGTGTTTTGTCTGTATGTGGTATCGTGTTTATTAGATTAATAGCTTAGTTTTGACTAGTTTTTTAGCTTCAAAATTGTAAAAAGAAAATATGTGATCCTCAATTGGAGTTTACATGCGGGAACGGCCAGTGTATTTTCGCTCAGTGGAAATGTGACCACGATCAGGATTGCGAGGACGGGGAAGATGAACTTAATTGTGGTGAGGAATATAGGAATTTTGTATTATAATTTTTTGTTTTTCGTTTGTCCATATTGTTTATTTTCAAAAAATATTGAGACTGATAAAATCAACTTATTTAAAGGCTAAGTCACGAAATACACAACTCATCGGGAAAACATAAGACGTAGAAAATGTAAAATATTAAAGATTTCTTGATACACATCTGAATATTGCTTAAGGCCTCAAAGATGTGATGCTGCAGAATCCGATTTTATCTATAGCTCAGCTTTGATGCCGTACTAGAAAAGTAGCGGAATTCGGCATCTGGGTGTACGACAATTTATGGACTCCGTGTAATAACACGGTGCAATGGATAGTGATGATGAACCATAATGGGAAACATTATTTAACTAGACATCAGCAGCTGGCAGTTAATATAATCTACTAGAAATCAAAAAATGCACACAACCAATGCTAAACATTAAGAAATATTGCACGGATTGCGGTTGCTCAGCGCTACGCAGTATCTGCATTTGTGTAGCTACACTGGTTTGCATTTCAAACCGCGAGTGTCTATAGCAGCATTAATAATAATGCTACTTTATAAAGCTTTCAGTTTTACCTGCGGCAAATACGCTGATAACGCTAACAGCCGGAATATTCCAACGAGCATCGCGTAACCACCGTTGCTAGTGACGAATTTGTTGCAATATGCTACCTGTACAATTAATATTTTATCACCTGGAAAATCAATTTTACATGCATTTACAACATTTTTTGTAGCATGAAAATAGGTATTTCTGCGGGCCGCACTTCATTTTACTTATGATTTTGTCTCGAATAGCCGAAAATATAAGCAGTAGTAATGAATTTTATGACCGTTGTTTGCACGACCACGTTTGATATCACATCAACTTACCTGGAGTGTGCTGGGGGCTGACCTGAGGACGAAAGAGTTTACCTGTTTGGAACCACTGAACTTCTGTGGAAGCTCGAAGTCTGAAATCTTGCCACGCGTCCATCTTTTTAGTGGTGCAACCGAACCGGCCCGGACCAGATTAGATCGGCATTTTTTGGTCAGGACCGGTCCACCCCTATTGTAGAACGCGTTGAGTAAATCAAATATTATTTAGTAGTTACGCGTTCTCTTTATTTCAACGGTGGACGTTACTATACATGACAGACGGCACACTAAAACTAAGATCAACAACAACCTCTGACTGTGATTTTAACCACAACATTTCAATGTTTATTACAGTTACAATATATAACTAACGTTATCGTATTGCCTATTTAAGGATATTGAAATAAACGTTACGCATGGCTACAATAAACGTTGACCGATTAGTTACGGCGAATCCCTATTTGGAACGGAGCGAGCAAAGCGATCGAACTTTCTACTAGTAGATTTTCTAGCTGCAAAAGTCGTGAAATTCCCCTTCATTAGACGCTAGACCGCAGACCATGTCTTTCATGTTGAAAGGATCAAAGGTCACATGATTTGAAATTTGGCTATCCAAGTATCTAACCTTTCGCAACCTATATCTCGAGATGGGGGCTTCGCAAAAACGGAGACAACCAGAGAATCCTCTGAGAGCTACAACTTTGCTGATTTCCATTTTTATCAGAACTTCCGGACTATAACTGAAGTCTAAAAATATTTCAAAAAAATTAAAATTTCAAAATTTTTTCAAAACAAGTTCTTACTTATTCGGGGTACGTGAAATATTGGATTTTAACCTGTTCAGTTAGATTTATTGTTTAACACCATATTGGTTGTGTTATCTGCGGGACCTTGCTGGAGCAAAATTTGGTAAATTATGGCGCCAAAAATAGTGACATTTCGCCATTTTTCAATATGAATGTATGTAGGTTAATCTAACATATCTATAGGTTTTCGGTGTTGATAAATACGATAAAAACAATCGCATTTGCGTGGTATGCATCAAATTAGGCAAGTCTTAGGCGCTCTACACGTAAAAATCACTCTTAATAATAATTTTTCTTAAAATGTGTGATATATATTTTTCAAAAGTTTTTGTCTTTTTGATTATTGGAAGAAGAAATGAAATGTTCTTCGGTTTTGATATACGGCTAAAATGATTGTAGCATTATCAGTTAAGTATTGTCTGTGTATAATTGCTATAATGGGACTTTAAGCTGGCTTAGGGACCTGAATTCGGAATGAAAAAAATGGTTCATAAGCGCGGAGTAGCCACATTCGCTCCGTTTCCCATACCTGCGAGTTACTAGTTTGTTTTAAACATAGGCTTGCAGTGCAGGAAATATTTGGCTAACAGTATTTATTTGTTTACATACAGCGCATTATGATCATAAAATCTACCCACGCTTGAAGTGAGAGAGAACAATGATGTGACAAATGAGAGAGTTGTCTTTATCAAAACGCCACGAAAACATTTGCGACGCAGTTCAAATTGTTTAGGAACACAAAACCAGTCTTTTGCTACGCTAAACCGGAAGTTCAGAAGCAATACAAAGCGAATCTGAAGAGGCGCGTTCCAGGCTGTCACCGAACTTGACCGTCCTCTGTGGAGTGAAGTTGCATCACTACCTCTTCCCCTCTATGGAGAGGCCATGTTTTAATAGTGACAGTAAATCTGCGCTTATGGTATTGTCGCCAACCAGTTTAATAACATCATGCATGGACACTATTAAGATGTGCTGTGACTGTCACAATAAAGTAACATTAAGATATATAGCAGGACAGTCCGGTGTCTACTGGAACAAAAAAGGAAATGACTGGGAAAGTTTGGGCTCTCTTTATCTGTTTATTCGCCTCGATTGTTAAAGTATCCGTCTAAATTTATAATAGATTTGATATATGATCTGATCTGAAATTTATAATAGATAAAATATGTAAGAATATTTAAGACTCTTTTCTTTTGCAGACCGCCTGAAAAATTTAGGACTATGGTTGTAAATCTTTGTTACTCAGATTTACAATGTGTAAATGTAAAACAATTATGCGTGAGTCCACTAGTGCGTGCACGTACGTTGTTCTTTTGTTAAGGTGTTCAGGATCGTAAACGGGATGAATGTACCCGAACAAAGTATTTCCGTTATGCACGCGAACAAACATTTGTGACATAGCATCACGTATGTGCTGTTCGCGGTCGCTATTTCGTAATTTATCATTACATTTTTCTGACTACATACAAGGAAAACGCGATTACCAATCGCGTTTTTTGTGTGCAACACAAACGTAGACCGCAAACATACCTGTATGATTTACCATGCCATTTGGTGAACGCGGGGAACCGTGCGAAGTGGAGAAAATGTGCGCGTACGCATTTTTATGATTATTTTATTTTAGACTTTAAACGTTGCGATGATAGCCAATTTACGTGCGACGATCAACGCTGCATTCCGAAACATTGGCGGTGTGATGGAGTTACTGATTGTCGTGACGATTCAGACGAGCTTGATTGTGCTCCAGGCGAAATACAGCCGTCGCATAGCGCCTGTGCCCCAAGTAAGTAATTGTTATGCAGCATTTCTCGCATTGTATGCACTATTATTGATTACTCATGTATTGCACACAATTCGATTTTTTGTGTAAGAAGTTAAATCGACGATTAACCATTGTAGTTATTCACATTTTATGTTTTTATAAAGCCCTTCTATACATAATAAGTATTAAGTTAATTCAAGAATTAACAGCAATCGCCATTTTTAGTTCCACACTGCGTTGCATGTATTTTGTTTCTTGTGTATTCAGCTTTTATGCTACTAAACTGTGCATTTTATTCCTAACCAAAATGAAATAATCACGGATGTATAAATGAAAGTCTTGTTTTGAACATTGTAACATGAATAGTGGGATGGCTAATAGCACTAAATATAAAAAACATGTACTTTTCGGTGTTGAAGTATTCGGCATTATAGAATCAGAATTTTAGTGATTTGAGAATCCTTCAAAACAAAACGAAATGGAATTATCTATGCCTATATTATATAAGTTAGAATAAAGACACAACGAATTGTACAATTAACAGTATTCATAGTGAAAAGACTTTCATTTAGATATGTTTTTAAGTTGAAAATATGTTTTCCATATTTTGATGCGGTTCCAACCCAGTCACGGCTCATTAAATTCAAGCTTAACCAATAACACTGATTTGGATTAATTTACATAATTAGACGACGTTCATAATCAAATAACTGATTAGAAAATTTTATAGAAAACGTAATAAGTTTTTTTGTCATTTTAACGAGTTTGTGTTTTAACTATTTTTCTTTTGAACCGTCACGCAAACAAAACTAAATCGGAGAACCAATAAAAACAAAGAACTGAAAGCCCTTTATGCATGCGGCAGCCCGATCTACCAAGAAAAAGTAAAGTGTTAATTATAATGGACCGTGTTGTATTTTTGGTGGTTTTCGGTATGACCTGTATAGTTTTTCGACGCAAATTTTCGTAACCTGTGTGCCTGTTACTACTTTTCGTAATTTTTATCTAAATTCAAATATACAAAGAAAATGTGGATACTTGATTATTTTGAAAAATTATAACAATGCCAAAACAACTTATCATGTGATTCCGGATGTATAGGCAATTCATTAACAGGTGGCAACTACCACAGTCTCCTGCTGTTTTTTTTCCGGCACAAATGATCGAACGGATCAAAAAGTTTTAATTTTGTATTATCATTCAATTTAGGGTGCCTAATTTAAATATTTTCACTTCGGTAAATTCGTTTAATATTTTTGAGAGTTTAATTTCGAAATTTGTGTCCGTTTTTTTTCATTTTTGGCTTCTTTTTTCCAGTCAAATAAACGTAACTATGTATTAGATAGTGACATTACATGGAGTAGTTGTGTCGTGAGTTAGATTTTTAAAAATTGATATTTTAGAACAAAAAAGTAGTGGGTGGTATGTTACATACCCATTCCTTGATCGTAAACTGGATCTCCCGTTTCTGTAAAGCAATGGTGCAACCAGTCTATGTTCAGTATTAATGAGAAATGACAATGTTCAATACGGTTAAATGGTATTTGGCAACAATGCAAGTATAATTGTAGTATCCAAGGGCAATTATGTTTACACTTCCGTGTTTACAAAAGTACTTATAATTATATACCGATACAGACATTAGAGCAAGACACGGTTATTAAGTTGAATTGTGGATTGTCATTTTGACCGCAAAACAGTTGCAGTGCTCGAATTCTTAAGCAATTGAACATAAAACTCTCGGTTAGTTGAAAACTTTATTCGCTCCCCCTCCTTTTAATTTATTCTATTGCTGGTAAATCCATAAATTTTTTTATGATTTTAGTATTAGAGAAATTACCCCGTTTTATAATCAGGCGCTCTGCGTTCACGAATGTAAATTTTTGAATTTTGAATTGACTATTACAATCATTGCTTTATTATCTAACAGCTATCTGTTATCGTTAAAACAAGATGATAGGCCGCGCAGCTTAAGTTTACTATTGCACAAACAAAGCCATTTTTGAGTAAAACCTAGGTTTAAATAGGCATACTCGCTCTGGATATTGATTGTATTCTTATGGTGCAGCTAGAAACAGGAATATACCACTGTGCGTTTTGCGTTTCCTTAATGATTGTCATATAAACTAATATTTTTAATTTCAGTGCACTCTTGGCATTGTGACGACGGAAACTGTGTTATGAAAAATTTTCAATGTAGCGATGGCAAATGCATATTAAAAGAATGGCAATGTGACGGACGACCAGATTGCATTGACGGAACGGATGAATTGAATTGTGGTATCTAGCATTGTTTTAATTTTATTTTTTATAATAAGTCACTGTGTTCTAAAAAGATTTAAAAAAACATATTTTTTCCAATATATTAAGTTCAATGGGTATAAATTGGCTAACTGAAATGGTTTTGTTTTCAAAAACATAGGAAGGTCGCATCCCTCAACTTTCTATTTGCTTCTGCCGTATTCTTTACCTTTCGTGTTTCATTGTGGTAAACATTCAAGAGCTGAGCGCATTTGAATTATGGAACTTGCGGAGAACCTGCTGTATAATAACTAACATACAAGAATATAATAATAACGATATTCTACAGCGCTATATATCATTTATTGAAACAGAGCGAGCAAAGTGAGTGAAGTTTCTATTGAGGGTACTAGTCGAAAAATCGTGAAATTTTTTTTGTCTGTTGTGATTCATAACTCGTTGTTGGATGGACGGTCTTCGACAAATTTTTTGTTCGATAGCAAAAAGTTATAACGCTGTCCCTTTAGCTGAACGCGAACAGCTTCGACCCCATCTTTATGGTCAAAATGGCAAAAACTGGTTTTCTTTGCAAAATCTGGCCATACGGGTACCAGTGTTTCGCAGCCCATACCTCGCAACACAGGCTTTACATCGTAAAATGGAGACAATGAGGGGCAATTAGGGTTCCAAACACGATGAATACGTTGGTTTTGTTATCTAGAGTTTAACTTGACTATATTATACCGCTTCATAGGGCTTCAGATGTTTAACGGTCGACGAAGCTGATCACAAGATGTTCGATTTCATTTGTCTGGTTATGTATTGCGTGCAAGACATTAAAAATGGTCTAGATATGTATTTCTGATTGCTGAATTTAATGATTGGGTTATCTAGAGTCCAGCATGCATATTTCATGCCTTCATGGATTTTCAATGGGTTCAGGATCAATGAACCCGATTTGCAGAATATAGTCTGTCTGCAGTTGTTTGGTTACGTATTGCGTACAGATCATCAAGAATCGTCTATATCGGTTTTTGGTAGGCTGAATACGATGGTGTGGTTATGTAGAGTCCAGCGTGAGTATTATATGTCTTTCCAGGCCTTTTAATTGGGTTTACGGTCAATGAACCCAATTTCCATAGTATAGTCGGTCTTAGCAGTTTGGTACATGGCATCAAAAATAGGCAATGTGGAGGTCTTCATCACTCTGTGAATGCACGATTTGGTTATTTAAAGTCCAACGTGCATATTCCATGCCTTTTAAGTGGGGTTAGAATCGATGGACCCGATTTCCAAGATATGGTCTGGCTTCGTTCTTTTAGTTACGTATGGCTTACAGGTCATAGAGAATTGTATATATAGCTTTACGTAGGCTGAATACGATGGTTTGATTATCTAGACACGAGCACAAATATTTAATGATTTTTTCTGTCGTTTTTGATGGATTTATGGACGAGTTTTTAGGATTTTCAATGGGTTTAGGGTTCGAGATGTTTTAGTATGGTATATCGATCAAACACAGCTTATTACTTGTCATTAAGAAAAATGACAACAGAAAAATGTAACCACGCTTGCTCCGTTTCACCCTCGCTTGCGAGTTACTAGTTTGTATTGATATTACAGGCAACATGACGATATGTAAGAACAAATTCCGATGCGTCGAACAACCAAACATCTGTTTGGAACTATACCAGGTTTGCGATGGTATCGAACAGTGTCCTGACAAAAGCGACGAACACAACTGCTCGCTTTTGCGTAAGTAGAAACACGAAAACCTAAAATTTGAATTTCCGTCATTTATTGTGTATCATCATCATTCAGGCTTCTCCCCCATACTTGGTCTCCCCGGTACAAGTATTGAACCAAGAACATCAAGTGAAAAGAACTCAATTTTTAAACCCTAAAAGTTGTGCTATATATTCATTGAAATGTTGCATATATAGTCTTGAATTTTTAGTTGGCGCCGAATCAACCAGCAATTGAACAAAAATCACCACAAATATAAAGAATGAATTTATAGCAAAATCGTCTGAACCCGTAGTGCTCCTATATTTGTCGACCTCTCGCGCTGGCAGCCGCCTCCCTTTTTTGGATTGTAGTTCATGAACCTCGCTTAGTTCTTTATAAGTTTTGACCCCGTGGGGACGTCAGTTATTAGCTGTTTGAATTTCTGCAATGTATGTATATATATAACGCTGGGCTCTCTATTCGCTGACACAATTTTTCCATGAGGCTTGAGCCGGGGTGGGGGCACCCGATTTTGCCAAAGGCATTTTGCAAGGAGAAAAACGGTTAAAAATCGCGTCATAAATACCGCCAAATCCCTCTTGATGGAGGGAAAAAGTGGTTTTGAGGCAAATTTTGATAAAATTAGGTTAATTTTTGTTTCAGGATGGAATTTTAGTACAAATTCTGATCAATTTTTTGCACTTTGGCGGTGTTTTTACCGAGTGGAAACAAAAAATTCGAAAAGATGCGATGAACCAGGGAGCCCAAATTTTTGTTAGAGGACATGAACCGGGTGGCACTCGGCTTTTGCCAGGGGGGCATTTGAAACTGCCAGGGGCCCCCTAATTTGAAGAACTCAGTAAAGTTAATAAGTGGTTGTTTAGGCCCTTACGTGTTTAGATCTCACAATAATGAGATGGTCTGTTTGAGCAGTAGACTAATACCACGTTTTTAGTGTACACGTCTCTAAAATGGGTACGTGCTTGGTCGAAATGTAAACACAGTTTCCATGTCGGAGCTGACATCCCTTCTGGGCTTGTGCTTCGGCAGCTGTGGCTGCATTTGCCATGAAACTAAAGCTAAGAGCTAAGTATACCTAAGGACTTTTACTACCAATTTGATGTGAATTTAACAATCACACAAAGATATTCGAGTAGTTTATCACTACTAGCTTGTTCAACATAGATTGCCTCAAGTAGCTCCCATTGAACTTGTAATTTTTGCAGATGATGTATATATCTGGAATAATAGGATTTCATTTTAGGAGGAGGGGGTGTAATACAGAAAAATATTTCTCCTGTTGCATTCGTACTTGCAAACAACGTCTAATATGTTGCATTGTATGCCGTATACTATTGTTAATGCATTAAGTACTATAAAATATATGCAACGGTATAGCGGAAAGTAAATGTTATATTGCATTATATATACCTAGATCGAACCATAACACATGTAAGCAGCAGTATATGGCATAGCAGTTGAACAAGTGCTAATCAGCACATAAATCATTTATCAAACCACCGAATTCTCCACTATTTTGGGCAACTTCCCAAGGTTTGCACCCATGCATATTTTGACCGATGATGATTACGATCAATTTGACGCCGTCGCAATGGTGATGTTGTCATGTAATTTCCGCTTCCATGTTCCGTTCCGGGCACCACGAAATGGACGTTTATTCTCAGCAGGTACAGGATACAAAAGTGACTGCTTCTGCTGACGAAAGTCTAGCATGCGTACCACATGTGAGAAGCACACCAACCTTCTTCGTTGAATATGTTTTGATGTTGTTTCCGTAATACCAATTCTGCGTCGAACTTCCATGTACGTAATGCGGCGTTCACGTTATAACGTCCCCAACGTTTGGAAGTTATGTACACCATACAGTGCCAGGCACACCGTCGACAACAGGGCGTCTTAAACACCCCTATGTTTTTTATACATTTTTTTCAAATGTAGCTAGCTAGGGGTATTGCTACTTCCATACAGTGTCAAGCACACCATGTCTTCTTGCAGTTTTATTGACATTGTGCGAAATTATTTTACCAACTTTCATATGACCTAGATGCAAATATCGAGAATTAGAAAGAACCACACAGCACATTTGACTAATAAACCGCATTAGGTACAGACAGTTCGTTACAGTTATTTAGCGTCAAATTAGTGGCTACGAGTGTTTACGACACTGTAAAGAAAAATGTAGTAACTAGGGGAATGTCCTACACCCTCGGCAATTGATTTACATTATAGGTGTCACTCTGACTGTCTATACCGTAGGATCGCAACTACACGGGACAAAAGTCCTAAACAGTGGTGTCATTATAACGTGAGCGCTGCATAATACGGTCAAGATATGATATGTGGAGAATCCATCGTCACATTTTATGTTCGAACGCATGGAGTCGTTTTTCGTCAGCCACACGGAGTGGCCAAGATTCATAGGCATAAACGAGAACAGACCGTACTTAGGCCAACTACACACGATATTTTTAGGTTTATGCTCACCCGATGATAGTTCCAAAGGTGCTTCAGCATATTCATAGCCGCCTGCGCTTTACCGATGCACGACGATACATCGATCGAACCATCACCAGAAGCTGATATTACACTGCCCAGAGTATCGAAGTTCGCGACGTTTTGAACTAGGTTGCCATTTACGAGAAACACCGGTTGCAATAGAGTTTCACACCACATAGTCTTAGTTTTGGTGTCGCTGACATGCAAACCAATGCTTTCAGACGCATCTCCAATCCGGTCCAGTATTTTCTGGAGTTCTTCGGGTGTTGACGCAACTTCCGCTATTTCGTGTGCAAAGGTCAGATCTTTCAAGCGGTTGCCATTTCCTAGGAAAATACCATCATCATTATCATCAAGTGCGGTTTTTAGGGCTCAATCTATAGCCCGATTGAACAGTATTGGCCTAGAAATAGCACCCTAGCTTACACCAGAACCAGTGAAGAAGGGTTGATTCGTCATGTTGTAGACTTTGACGCGGCTCACAGTGTGCTGGTACAAGGCTTGCAGGAATTCCATCAGGCTTATGATATTTCCAAGGAATTTCGATCGGGCTATCAAAGTCTGTAGAAAAATCAATGAAGCCAATGAATTATCGGTAGCACGAATTTCTTTCATGATTCGATCACTTGGCACAACGTGAAAATTTGGGATTCGGCTTAGCTTAACAAAGTAAACGTGTAAATTGAAAGCCAATAGTTCGAAAACCTCGTGTGTCAAAACCTGGGGTTGAGTAGCTAAAATCGTACTTGAGAACACTTTTTGAGATTGAGCCGGTGATTTAGACGTCGCTCTTCGCATTATATATGTGTATAAGAAAGAACTTATGCATAAAATGAGAAAGTTCGCTTACGTCACTTGTTGCGTTCAGTCGAACAGGGTAAAATCCGTACTGTAAACAGTTTTCCTCTTTGATTGTCAACCTAGCTATGACATCCCTTCTTTTTTTATTGCTTACTTGTATACACAGGTTTATCCAAACTATCAAAATTATGCCTGGGGCAAGTTTGACGCGCTTCATCCTCCTAGTCGGGAACTTTGAGGATGCGAAGGTATATTAAAAGGTGACTCGCCCAGCTTAAATTGGGGACCGTAAAATACTATGTCAGAAAAAGTCTTGTCTAACTTAACAGCTCACTGCAATTACGGATATCTAATAAGGAAAACATTATAGATATTTTATGTTGCACAGAAATCAGTTTGATTATTTTTGTCAAAATAGGGATATATTAACGTTTTTTAACCCAATAGGAAAAATTGCTGTTTTTTACCAGCCCAAAGAAACAACACTCAGGAGTTGGATGGCCAAAATTTACCTAGTGCACATGAACTGAGGGCATTAGAGGGTGCTCAAAATACACATGGCCCCCGCCTTATTTGGAGAAGCCACAAAAGGAACTATATATTGCATTTTATAGCACTATTCATGGATATTACCGTAGTAAATATTTTTTGATTTTCTGTTATAATTATATCTGCACTGTGTAACACACTTTCATTTCAGCTGCATCTGTGAAACAACTTAAGCCTACTGCACCATCGCTTGGAGGACCGAAATGCGACGACCGTCAATTTTTGTGCGCCGACACAAGTTGCATTCGAAGCTCAAAAGTTTGCGATGGAAAACTTGATTGTAGTGATGGATCGGACGAGCATCCGATATATAATTGCTCAAGTGATAGCAAATGTAAACGTAAAAACATTTATTGCCTAAAGGGTTTTTATCAGGGTGTAGTGTATCACAGTGGAGATTGTGTGTTGCAAGGGTGAAACCTTATAAATCCTGTCTGTGCGTGTGTGATCAGCCATACCTCAGGAACGACTCAACCGATTTTCATGATCTTGAGCTCATTCGAACCGGCATAGTCGATTTACCGTGTGCATCTCCGAGCGTTTTTTATTTGAGGGCTGGTTCCGGAGTCAGAGTCAGAAAGGGGGTTTTATAACATTTTTGTACCCTTCACGGAAGCATCCTTATTTTTATCGTAAATTTCGAATTTTTTTCTTGTTGGCTTTATTTCATAGTAAAATGGCAAATGCCGATGTCTTTTTTTCCATTTAGGCTCTGGTTCTGGAGTTATGAGGTTTGAGGTATGGCACCTCGTGGTTCCTTGACTTATTGTGACGTCCTCACAGGCTGATAGCTTGCACTTGTGGGTTTTCAGGCATGAGAAACTTATTGCCAGAGTAAGTAGTAAGTTTTGTTCTAACTTGTGTAATATTTTGTGATATCCACATATAGCATACGTCGATATGCGCCAAAGGCATACGTGTATCTATGCTTCACTACACTCTGCAATCTCGATAGACTTACTAGTTGTGCGCTGAATCAACCTGGATATAGATAATGCTGGGCAGTACAAAAATTTTACCGTGCCTGACATTTCCTGTGTTATGTTTGATAGAAGCAATATTTGTATTTTTATTTCCCCTTGGCTCCGGCGGCCCTCTGCCAATTATAGACACACTCTCGAGTCTAGGTGTATCTCTGAGTTTGGGAAGGGGCGAAGGTTGGTATGGAGATGCGTTCAAATTTTTTATACAGATATATAGAATAAGTTATATATATATAGATATATTA